>JAQFZA010000308.1:0-28234 GCA_034695115.1 Desoria olivacea
TAGCCGGCAAGGACTATTTGACTCAAGTTACTCAAAGGAATTATTGAACTCGGTGCAATAAGATCAGAGACAAAAAAGTTCTCGTAAAATGAACCAAGGATGAAAACGAGGATGAAGGAAAAGCCTCCTAAGATCCAATTATTTCTATTGGGTGACTGTTTTAGGAAAACTGAGAGGACGGAGAAGAAGATGTCAAATATGTCAGGTTTTCATATAGGGTCGATGTTTTTGTTTTCGTGGTTTCATTTTCATACGGTACGATGTTTTAACATCACGATGTTTTTTAGTTCGAGGTTTAGTATAACGAGGTTTAATTTTTTACGAGGTACTTTTTTTCGAGGTTTATGCGATTTGACGTTCGTGTTTTCGTGGTTTTGTCGTGCACCCCAATAATATACCTGTCAACTGTCAACTTACGTTTGTTTTTTATAAATCTTAAATTTCATTTTTTGTACTTGTAGAGTTACTTCTGTGAAGAAGAAAGAATGTGTTAAAAAGCGCCCGTTGGGTAAGTTTAATGTCATTATATCCAATATTCTTATAAATTTGAAAAATTTGAACGAAGAAGGAGACCGATTAATGTTATTCCATCTGCAAAACGAATGACTTTAAGCATTATTAAAGCTAAACGCGATATTTTTAGGTTTAAACACAGTAGAAATGTTAAGACTGGCTTCATCAAAATTGGGAATGTCTCCCCACCACACGATGCAAGTGGCTGAAAGACTTTATACCCAAGGTGAGTAATACATACCAAATTTTTCTTATTTAATTCCATTGACATTTTTTCTTCCTTCCGATTTCTTTTTGAGAATAGTTCTAAAAGTGTAATGTTTTTAAAGGATTCATCAGCTATCCTCGAACAGAAACAACTAACTATCCTTCCAATTATGACTACAAGTAATCGTCCTATTTTTAACCAAATTTTAGATTCTCTAACTGTGTTATAATTCGTTACTAATGTTAATTACCGATGTATAGGGGAGTCGTCTCACAATTTGGTAAACATGACGAGTGGGCGAGCTACGTAAGCAGAGACGGAATTGTTAGTCCATTAAAAGGCCACGATGCAGGGGACCATTCTCCAATCACTCCCCTTGTAGCTACACATTCGGGTACCTTCCATGACGCTGACGCGTCTAGGCTGTATGGATTTGTCGTTAGACACTTCCTTGCCACAGTAAGAACTTTCTGTTATTGTCTGTTATTATTTTTGTCTTGGGCTTATCTAATATTTTTCATTACGTTAGGTTACGGAAGATTGTACGTATCTTGAAACCAGCATTGATTTCCGAATTCAAGCCGAAATATTCAGCTTCCAAGGGAAAGAGATAATACGCCCAGGATTTACCAAGGTTTATCCATTTACAGTTATTTCGAGCAACGATCAGATTCCTCAAGTAATTCAGGGGACGAGTTATCCTATCATTGAGGTAAGTTTTTCAATCTTCTATGAAACTTGGTAAATTGGTAAGGTAAATTGTATGCTTAACTGTTAAAGTTTTAATATTCCATTCGTAATGTTGTTGAAATAGAAAAAGCTGTACGAATCGGAAACAAAACCTCCAGATTACTTGACTGAATCAGAGTTGATATCTTTGATGGAGCAGCACGGAATCGGAACTGATGCTTCGATACCTGTTCATATAAATAACATTTGCCAAAGAAATTATGTACAACTCGTCACAGGGAGAAAACTGGTTCCTACAGAGTTAGGGATTATTCTCGTGCATGGCTATTTGAAAGTAAGATCAAGTTAAAATTTGAAATGTAATTTAAACAAACTTATTTTATGTCGACCAATCTGTTCACAGTACGTTTCTTGAAAATGACTAAGAACCTTCTCAGATCTAGACGAGAGTAGGTTATTTGATAAAACTCCCTAGTTTCTGCTTTTAGGCCATTTGATTTATCTAATTTCAGATCGATCCTGAGCTTGTTTTACCGTCTATGAGGTCAGAGGTTGAGAAACAGCTGGATCTCATTGCCCAAGGTAAGGAACAGGAACAGTAATTTGGTTATCCACTAGAAATGACATCTCAAAGTTCCCTGATATTCAGATATTTCTTATTCGCTATTATTATACTGTTTTCAGGCAAAGTGTATCACCGGGACGTTGTTGATTATGTGCGTGATATTTTCAAAGCTAAATTCCTTTACTTCGTAAAAAGCATTGGTGCCATGGATGATTTATTCGAAGTTTCCTTCTCAAAACTTGCTGATGGAGGAAAACCTTTCTCTAGGCAATGATTATATATAATGTAATTGGTCTCTAAAAAAAAGTTTCTTCTAATAAAGATTACTGATTTGTAGGTGTGGAAAGTGTCGGCGATACATGAAATTGGTATCCAGTACCCTCAGTCGTCTTCATTGTACCACATGTAATGAGACGTACAGTGTTCCACAAGGCGGTAGTATGAGAGGCTTCAATGATATCCGATGCCCTCTTGATGATTTTGAACTGATTGCATGGAATGGAGGCAGTAAAGCTAAAAGCTACACCTTTTGTCCCTACTGTGTCAACAACCCCCCCTTTCCCGTGAGTATCATCATTAATTTGCTATTCCTGCCGTTTGGAAATTTAGGTTGAAATTTAAAGTTGATATATAAAACATCTCGTATTTTTGGACCACAAGGGTATGAAGAAAGGAAGTGGATGTAATAATTGCCAACACCCAACTTGTTCTTACGGATTCACCATGAAAGGGATCTGTGGATGTGAGGAATGCGATGATGGGCTACTTGTGCTGGATGCTGCCTCTGGGCCAAAGTGGAAGATTGTATGCAACAAGTACGTTGGTTATACTTATTGCAAAGTTAAATCCTTAAATCGCCGTTCAAAGTTAACCCAGTTTTTTTCATCATTTAGATGTGACGTGATCATAAATATCTTCGAAGGCTCTCGGCGTATAACCGTTTTGGATGAAGAATCTTGCGAATCCTGTGAGTCTCAATTAGTGCTCGTAGACCTTCCTAAGAAGGCTGGAGAAGGGGAAAGAAAGGGGTGCATATTTTGCACCGAAGAATTTGAACCATTTGTTGAGAAGCATCGAGTGCAGACAACTAGACAAGGATTCAGGGGAAGGGGTAGAGGTCGCGGACGGGGACGAGGTCGTAGGGGAAGGGGCCGACGAGGCGGTAGAAGAGGTCATTAGATTTGTGTGGTTGTGCTTTCAATAATTTTTTCCGGTAAAAATCCATTTTCAATTGTGTATTAATGTGTTTTGAAACTACTTTGTCAGTAATCGTTATCACTTTATTAGGACTAGAAAAAGTATTTGTTTGAATTGTATTGTCATGCTGCTAATGATGCTCAATGATGTAGAATTGTTGAGCTGTGTCGATTTCAATGTCGACTTACTTAAAAAATAAAATGTTCGTGTCGAAATCTGAGGAAAAAAAACTCTTTCACATAAATGTTTGAATTTGGAATGCTTGTGGGGACAGGAAGGAATAACTTAGGAACTTGTCATTACTCGAATTAGGGCTAAACTATAAGTGGATAGAATTTGAGGAAAAACTGATCATGACTTTTTCATTGAGCATTTTTTGAATCGTAAATGGTTGTATTTTCCCCAAAGTATCCCGAATGGGCCTACCTCGCAGAAGGCTATTGAAGAAACAAGTTGAATAAATGTATATTAAACGTGGCCCCTAATGTTGTTTAAGTAATAATCCTTGAATAAAGAGATCGCTTATTATGAGGAAGGATTTGAAAGAGAATTTGTTCACCTCTTAGAAAGTATTTAACGTTGTCTAGTGTATTTGGTGAAGATTGCAGAAACTGAGTAATGAAACCACCCTATTTATATCTGAGTCTTCACACTCTTCCCTCGTAAAAGAAGTTAGGCTTCATAAAATGGGTCTCATAAGGGACAGGTATTTATTCCGAGCATGAAAGACGTATGAAATTGTCAGACATTTGTAAACAATATTTTTAAAACAGTCGGAGATATTCTTCTAGTCAAGAATTGAAAAAAGTAATCAGTAAAGCAGATCAGTATGTAATGACGATTTTGGCGAACGAAACTGCGAATAATTGCCTTATTCAGTTGTCCAGGTAGAATTTTTATGAAAGGTGAATAAAAAAAGAAGTCAAGTTCGTAAAAGGTCATAAATGAAAAATTTTCGATTCTGGCATAGTTGTATAGCCTATAATTTAAATACCAACGTCGTCATTCGTCAACCAAGACTAGGATGGGCCATCGATTTTCTAAAATAGTATTATGCTGTATCCTATAGGAACCCTATACTATCCGGTCAATTCATTACTAGGACAGAGGTTTTTTATGCAATTCATGATCAATAACTTTATTGATGTCAATAATAAAGATAAAACTAAATTTGTCTCAGAAAATACCTTTGGAATTAGTCAATGGATAAGAAAGCTTCGTCTGCCATTTCTGGACTAGTGAAGGCGTCGCGGACTGTTGGACACATACCTAGTTGCCTTACCAACTAAATTTGTTTGTCGTTGAGATCTAAAGTCAGTGAAGAATAAGGAGACGCCGAGATTTTGTCGTACCCTTAGCAACCGTATCATTAGCAATGCTATAGAAGTAACAAACAATCTTGAAGAGACTCTGATCGATTCAGTTGCAGATTGTCAGGAGCCTCAGTTGGTCGCATTTCCTCTACAATTTCGAAAGGTCAGAATTAAATTTTCACCATCGAATTAAAAATGAATACGAGCTAATTGGAATTACATTTGTTTGATTGGTCCTTTATTTCAGAAACGAGGATAAATTGACGCCCAGCCTTGGGTTTTCTTTTTTTACTGAGTTGTGAGGCTGATTTTTTATATATTTTGGATGAGAATCGTATTTTTGAGACTTGCTTTGTGTTGACAATTTTCCGGCTTGACAGTCAGCAGTTGGCGGTACTAAGGAGCTACGATTTTTTCATTTACCATCCGGACCTTCACATTTTCTGGTACCAAGTGAATTTACTGTAAGGGTACAAGTTAAGATCATGGCAACGGCTGTTCCTGATGAAGGCAGTGCAACTAAAGATCTGAAGGTTTGCGCTTGATGATTTTACTTACGTTTATGCCTTATGATATGTATTTCATGTGTCAAATTTTCTAAACTGACGATCTGGGTTTGTTTTGAAGTGGAACGAAGATGGACAAGGAAACACTCTTGAATATGGACCGGAAGCTGTGGAGAATATGAGATTCCGTCATTCCGCCCGTCGAACTCCGAGGACCCCAGACGTTCAATTGGATCGCGTTCTCGCACACGGAAGAGGTGATCATGGTGGTATTGTATTGCGTCCTGCGCCTGCTTTGGAACCGGAGACTCGGACTGAGCATACTGTATCAAGGTTAGCGGACTTTGAGGAAACTCCGGTTATGAAGACCGAGTCCGCCAGTCTTAATAATGATTCTGCCGTGCCGCTAAATCCCAGTGATGAGCCCAAGCCAAATCTCATCGTTAACTACCTTCCTCAAGGGTTGAATGATTCAGACTTTTACAATATTTTCGCACCATACGGGCCTCTTGCCAGCATCAATATCATGCGAGAAATGCAAGTAAGTAAATTCAATGACATTCTATATTTCCTAAATTATAGTACACCGTTGCTTCATTGCTATTTCAATGTTCAATTTCAATATAGAGCGGATACTCTTATGGATATGGATTTGTGAACTTTGTTGACCTTTCTGACGCTATGGAAGCTAAAGAGGAGCTTAATGGACTGCAACTGGGGAATAAGCAAATTAAAGTGTCTTTCGCCCGACCTCCTTCTGATGACCTTAAAAACACTAACGTTTTTGTTACCGGTTTGTCGCAAAATATGACGGACGAGCGGTTATTGGAGATGTTTTCTCCCTTTGGCACCATTTTTCATTCGAATCTGCTTCGAAGTCGTGGGAATGGAAATCTCACAGGAGCTGCGTTTATCCGGTAAGAAGCTCGAATCTCATCCATCATTAACTAGATTTAATAATTCTGTTTTTTTGCATTTAATAACACAGGTACGAGACTTCGGGCGCTGCAAAACTGGCAATTGAGACTTTGAATGGATACAAGTTTCCGCAAACTCGCGAGTCAATTCGAGTTCGATTGGCAATAGATCATGGGAAACAGAAAGCAGCCTATGTGGCAGGATATTGTAACGCTGCTCGTCAAGGGAAGGAAGGAGTCCTCGTTATTCCTAGTAAGTGATATTCTAGAGACATTATAATTACATACTTCTTAAGCTGCCTTTCTTGTTCAGGACTATTCGATAACCAGCACATTTTTGTTCAATTACAGAGGCCGTGTATGGCCCAGGCGGTATTATCAAAACCAACCTTAATCCTGTCAAGGTTCCGGAAGCTGTTGAAGAATTTCGAAAGCCTACAAAGCCTACAAAGCCAAACTCGGACATCAAAGTTACAGCGATGTTCGGAGGTAACAATTTCCCGCGACCGGAAGCTTACTATCCCAAGAAAGAACGTAATCGCCCTCGAATCTCCAGCGCCAATGAGCGGTACACCAGCCGAGATGACACGCTCTGGAACCGAGGAAATCGTCCTAATGCAGGTTAATACATTCTTGTATAGTATTATATCTCTACTTTGATTAGGGGACTGTCAGTCAAGCAAGACATATTTAATGAACTGGTGAATTTGTAGATTCAGCGGACTCAGATAATTGGCGGAGTCGAGACACCGACACCAATGGCTCCTTTTCTTTCCGCTAATGTCGGTCTTATGTTTTCAGCGTCATGCTATCACTATAACTGTCATTACTTTTGCAAACTTTATTCTCATGAACAATCTGCCAAATAATGTATACACCTAATTTTAATAAAACTACAACTTTTTAAATAATTTGGTCTTGGTTTAGTTATCTAATTGTCTTTTAGTAGTCATAACACAGCATGTCTATAGTACATACAGTAATTGCTTACTTTGAATTAAAAGGGACACAATAAACTTCGAAGCGTGTGGGTGTTCTTGTCTTCAGGATTTTCCTCATTATGAATCTTTTCCACTTGACTGACAACCAATTATGAGATTCTACTTCATCACAACCCCTAAATGTTGCATATCATTATCATCAGTCTTGTTGCATTTTCTCTGGACTACTCTGGGATACTAATAATCTCTACTTAATAGTCATTAATTAAAACCTATCAGAACAGAGATGGTAAACAAAAAAGATCTTTACGTCATCTGAAATATAATTATGTTAACAAAAGAGTCTTAGTTTTTGGTAATTCTGTTTGATTATAAAATAAATTCGAACAAATGTTATCTTCAGTTTTAAAAGATTTTAAATTTGTCACTTCATTTAATTCGACTTCGTTTTTAACTAAATCTCCCTTGGAAGACCTGTCTCTACTTTCTTTTAGAGAACGGCTATAACTGACCTTAAGGTATATACTAAATAATATCGTACATTTTCTTGTTATATATATTTGAATAATTACGTGGTTATAAACTATGTTATAACAAGTAAAAATAGTGAACTTGAAATTTGATTACAATCGAAACTAAATGTTATCTCATTTAACGAATAATTGACTACCTCATTAAAAGTGTACTGCGGCTGGGTCTATCCCATTGCTTGCATTGCTTCTTGTTGCACATTTCTGAGTTAAATATTGGAATTACAAATGTGATATCGATATAAGCAACACAGCAGCAACGGAAGTTGACCAAAAATCAAACCATTTAAAATGAAATTACACGCCGTAGGCCAGGACACATTGATGTTACAGGTACATAGTATGAGGAGTCCGTTACTCTGAAGACTGTCTATGAAGTCTGCGGTATGCCAAAACTCGCTTACACATTTAAGTCAAATTGTAGGATTACCCACATTGCCTGTAACATTTCCGACATATGTAAATGCTACAATGACTGATGACATCATTCTGAATTGGGATCATTAATAGAAAATAAAATCTATAGGTGCATCGTTTTATGAGAGGACATTAGTTCAAGGAAGTATTCGAAAATTTGGTGAATATAAGATCCAAGAAACAGGGAAGGGGACTCCGATACTTTTCATCAACATTGGTAGAAGATTAGATTCGGGGTTACGGTAATTATAATCTGTAAGATGTCAATAATTCTAGAGAATTTTATGCGATAGGGGAAGATGATGATAATCGAAACGGACTTGCCTGTGACTTAACAATTTAATATGCATGAGTTAATATGTCGGGCTTGTTTGCCTGTGACATTCCTCTCTAATTTTGTGCGCTTTACGCTTCTTATAATTCATTGAAAGTCCAGACAACAGAAATTCAATCAAAGTCCTACCGATAAGCTAAGGTACTCATGCTTTAACACTTCATTAACACAGTCCCACTCAATTTTTGATTAAGCAAGAGCATCAACTGCCTTACTATATAAAGCCGCCGATCTAAATACAAAGTCATCTAGTCCAATAATTAAGATTGTACTGCAAACATCTCCCAAACATTAGAGGATCTGAATTTGAACCTTTCGTAAATCGTAAGTGTCCCTTTTCTGTCGTATATAAACTTACTGGTCTAGCCCTAAAATTGTACCACTATATGTATTTTACCAACAGACGACAAGATCCTGTTTTTAATCATTTTTAGAATCCCTGAGACCCCCGCAGCGAATATTGTGTTATCGTCTCCTATCGATTTTTATTGCAATTTGAGAAGTTCAAATTTCAAGGGTTTATTCCTTTAACAAATGTAAATAATCTGACGAAGAAACTATTTCATCATGTCATACGCGATTGAGGAATAGGCAAACACGGGCTTCGATTTTCCTCCGGTTGCAGTTGTCAATTTGCAAAACCTTGTCTGATTTTTGAAGCAAACAGTCAACATTTTAAAGTTGAAACGACTAACTAAGATTTTTTAACATTGTCTAACATCAACCACAATTCATCATGTAGCTGTGTGATTATAAATAGGTCGACATAATATTATTGGCTACATTTTAAACCGTTTATCACTTCCATTCCCCGAGACAATTTGGAATTCGAGTAAAATAACCACATATCCCAGCAAGCCTGAATCGACGGAATTAAAAGTTATCTCTGTTTTCATTCAGGTTGGCTCTCCTGAGGACTAATGATGATCTCAACAAAGATGTCCATCCCCGTGATCTTCCTCGTTTCATCAATTTTAGTTGCCGGAGTCTTTGCAGCCTCTTATGACGGTATTCATGCTCCATTCTCTGGAAGCTTTCGAGCAGTGCCTGCGAAAAGGACCCGATCCGTTGATGCTCAACCACCGGTTCAACTTTGCGGGTTTCGTCTTTTGGAAGCAGTACGGGGACTTTGTGGAGGATACTTTTCTGGTTACAGTCGAAGATCCGACCCATCCATGCCTATAGGTAATCTCCCTGAAAGCAAATGAAGTCTTTATTCTCTAGAACCAACACAACAATACTTAATGAATTAAACTTTTCCGTCTCTTTTTCAGGAGGAGGAATGATGGAAGAGATTGGCATGCGAGAGCAAGCAGGCAATTCAATGGATATGAATTCCGAGAACGGCCCTCAATACTTATCTGCAGATCTCTATGTTGACGGCGTCTTTTCGGATTATCCCGAGACAGAATCGAATTGGGGTCGGAGTCCCAAGTCTTTAGCGCTCAAAGTACTTGCTGAAGGGAAAGGTCACCAAAGATTTCGTCGCAACATCATTGATGAATGCTGCAAACGTCCATGCACTGTCACACACATGTTGAAGTATTGTGGTAGAACATAAAACTTAACGACGGATTTATTAAAAGGCCACAATGAACTAGGACGACCTTAAGCCCGTAGTTAGCAGCAATCTTAAGATTTTAAGATTTTAAGTAGATTTTAAATAAGCCATTGATTTTATTGTCTCCATACTTTTGATGGTTGTTGTTCATCGTCTTTTCATTGTGGAACCTATTATGGCAAATTCATATTGCAGTAAACGTTCTTCACGCTTTTACTCAATGTCTTCTCAAATGTGTTAGAACTCGATAAGCTGCTGCTTTCCTGGCTTAGACTTTTAGGAAGTCTAGTAGCAATTATGTTATTAGTAGCCCTGTGTAGTCTACATTATAGATTTCTTCGGAATAGCAGAATCAGATCAGATGTGTTTATGACGTTAAAAACTATTTAAACGGACAACTGTGCAATGAAATCAATGTACATTTGATTTACTATTTACTGTTAATCAAATTGATTTACATCCAAGACTCCAAAGATTATTGTGATGAAATGTTGTATATTGAAAATTAATAACAGAGTACTATTGATGTTTAAATCTCCTTTTTCATTTATTTAACTTTTCCACCACTCAACGAATGTAATTGGCGTAATTGCATAAGAATAATAGTTAAACTCCAGCCTCATTAATATATGTATAATGGTTGGAATTGCATAAAAAAATCATAAACTTCATGATTTCTATGCATGTCTATTGAACTCATAAAAGATTGACAGTTTTAATAATTCATCATGCTCAGGGACAAAATATATAATACTTCACGAAATCTTTGAGAAACCTTTTTCCTCGTGATTTCGTTTTCACTTTTGGTTTTGAAAAATTGATCTAAATACATTAAAATAGACATTTAAATATATTTTATTAGCAGAAACTGACTATTACATACCGAAAAATTAAAATTGACTCAATATCATTTAGACATTAACTGACTAGATGTTTTCTATTTCTCGACGATAAGATCCATTTATTGAAAACGTTAGGTGGGTATTTATTAATAAAGCATTTGATCTTTATTCTGGAATTTGAAGCCGAAACATTCAAATTTATTTATTCTACATTTCCCAGTTTCTACACATAATTTGTATAATATGCGGTTGTGATTCTGGTTTCATTAATTTTGTATTCTATTATCAAACCTTTTTAACGCCCTTGATAGTGAGATTCCTATCAATAAACTCATCGATGAAACGATTAAAAATCAACGAAGGCAAATGTATAATTTGTCTTTAGATTCATTAAACTAATCTGAATGGCAAACTTCGAACAACTTATTTGGATAAAAAATATAACTCAAGCAGTGCATAATTGTTTGTCGAGTTCATGGAATGACAAAACTTATGTAAATATGGACAAATATTTTACATATTTCTGTATTTAAGATGTAAATTAAGAACGCACTAAAGTAAGTTAATTAAAATAGGCAAATCAGAATAATCTGTAGTATTCATCATATCGTACAAGATTAAACAACAATTCAACCTGTCTCAAGCAGTGCAATTGATTTCCTGTTAAAGGAGGCCCTGTAACATCAAATAAATAGTAGATACCTATGTCATTCAAAGGGCTTTTTCATCAGTTTCATCAATGGAGTTGTTTTTAAGCGCATAATTTTGATAAAAATGTTGGTTTATATAATATCATTGGTTTAGTTTGTCTTAATATGAGTAATTACGACTACATATACATATTTGTGTTTCTCGAAAAGTGGATTTACAGCTTTTTAATTGAAAAGGATAATTAAAATTTCAAGGATTTGATAATATTGTTGTCGATGGTAGCAATCATCATATTATTATTTTATTACTTCAAAATGAAGACGACAATGTGTAGGTATATTGCCTGTTTCGAATGATAATTTAGTCATTTAGTGTATGCCATTCCAAGTTGTCAAAGCTTGTTTGTAAGATTTGACTGCTGTACAAATGTGCAGTAGCAAATTTAATGTGGGAGTTAAACTAAGAGTATCTTAATCATGGTAACGAATTAAGGTTTCAGTTACAAACATCAAGGGATTAGGAGTACATATATGCCGCATTTACATACATTTACTTCATGTCATGTTTGAATGATTTTAGATTCTTTTTGATTATGTATTTGGTATTGTGTATTTTGTATTGTGTATTTATCTAAATCGGGGAAATTAAAATATACCATGTAATTTCTATTGGCGTACTAATACAATGTGAAACTTTTCAGGACCAGTACCGACAATTTCAAAAAGAAGCTCGTCTCTACAATCCCTATTATCTTATCGATTTTAATTGCTGGAGTCTTAACAGCATCCGGTTTTTCACGTCGAGGTGGACGGTTTTGGGTAGTTCCTCTGAGGAAAAGCCGGTCCGAAGATCCAAGACCTGTTCGACTTTGTGGACAACGTCTTTTAGAAGCAGTTCGTCGAGCATGTGGATTTACAACTATCACTCGGAGATCCGAACCAGCCATGTACATTGGTTGGTGGCTTAATGTTTAATACAATCTATTATATTTATTATTACCTAAGACCTGAGTCTGTAGATTTCCTTACTGTGGTATACATTTCTTAAAACTAGCATTTGTGGGGTAGAATCAATAAACCATTTACTTACTTGAACACATACATGTGATATGATTTTAAGGTGAAGGGATAGAAGAGATTGCAATGAGAGAGCAAGCAGGAAATGCAATTGAAATGGATTCAAGGAATCATCATCAAATTTTTCGTCGTGACATTATCACCGACTGTTGCAGAAGCCCATGTACTGATGCCCACATTTTGAGGTACTGCATAAGGTCTTAAGACTCATCGAAGTAATCTTTGGAAGGACGGTTTAAAATAAGTACCACTTTAAGCACAGGCAGTTAGGAACTTTGAATACTCTAATTGTAACTACTACACCCGTCGGCCATTTTGTATTTGGTTGGATAGTTTAAACCATCCTGAGGACCGTGTAAACCATCTTTGGCAGGATGGTTTAACTGGTCCTTAGGATGGTTCTATGCCAGCAAAGTTCCTAACTGACAGGTTCAACAATTTTGATTGATTGTATTCTTCCTAGATTAGTAGTTCTCACAATTTCTGCAATTTTTGTGCATTCTTATCAAATTTCAATGATGTATAATGGACATACTACAAACTACAATCTTAACATATGAATGGATATACAACTTTAATAACGTGTTTATTTATGTAAAGTACTACTACATAATTGTCTTCAGTATTTATACGCAAACTAGATTTCTATTGTTAGTTCTTAGAAGCTATACTTTGTCTAAAATTTTTTTCCCGAAGTAGGTAGTTGACGTTGTAACAATCAAGAATTCAATTTGCTTTTATGCATAGTTCGTTTACTATATCTTAGAATCACTCAAACAAATGTTTGCTGCTGTTGTGTAACGACTTTACTGGGCAGCATTTATTGCATTGAAATATGACATATTCTGATAATGAGAGGTATTATGATTGATGACTAAAGATAGGGAAATAATAAAATAATACCAAAATATCATAACGAGCTGGTAACAATGAGAGAATTTGTTGGAATAAATTTATTTGTATACATTCAAAGCGTCATAGTTTATGATTTCTAACTTAATGTACAAATACCTAAGTTGTAAAAACGGAGTAGACCGTCCATAAGATCGGTTGCCATTTGACTATACTATATGATGAAACGACATTTCGTTATGTGTATTCCTGAAACAAATCAATTTCATAGTAGAACTGTGAACCATGTATAAATGACAGTATATTAATATTGATATACTTTTGAATCAAAAGCTTTGATATGTTGCGGTAAGGGATACAAATTCTAAAACATGTTTGTGGTCATTTTATACGAATTAAAATTAAACATGAATATATCTACCTTAGTGCCTTATGAGGTTAAAGTCGTTACTGCGGTCATTGTATATTTTCAACCCCGTAGTTAGAAATTCATACTAGCTGCAAACATGTGTAAGGAATCAACCACAGAATAATTTGCCTAACAGGTCTTTAAACAACAACAACAGCAGTTAAAACTACTTGAACATTTTAAATAGGATTTTCAAAGTGAGAACATTCCCCTAAGATATCCATATCTGGAGGGACGAATATAGCAATTTTTTAGATAAGGGAAAAAGTGCTTGAGGGGAAATTCATACGAGGAGAAAACTTGTACAAAGCGGGTTAGGAACACCTTTCATCCTCCGAACGCAATGCAACTCTTAGCAACATCTACACGCCGGTTCACCCTGTGAATAAAGGGATATCTAAGGATGTATCACATAGTATACGAAATAGAATGATCGGGGAAAGTAAACTGTAGACAATGTGTTTAGAGAAACACTGCATGTGAAAATAGGAGGCGCTGAGTTGACGGTTATACGGTGTAGTTTCTGAGTTCCTAAGGTTCTTGAAGATAGATACGAGTTACGACTATAATATGTCCACACGCCATGCTCAGTTGGAGGAAAAGGATTTTGCCAAAAAGCCCGTAGTGGTGTAAGGGAGAAAGCAATTTCGGGCTTGGAGAAAGCTTGAGCACGGGAGAGAGCCTCAAAGAGTATGTAGGCATGTGTCCTCAATAACAATATATCAAGAGGGGCCGTAGCAGCAGGAGTTGTGGTGTAGAATTATATAACCATCCTGTCCAATGTAATATCTTATATAAACTGTCCGGAAAATGTTATTTCCCGATAGAAGAGTTCCATATCTAGTAGAAGCTGGCGGGCTGGCTAGTTAGGTTGACTGCAAACTACTACTGGTACTTTAGAATTTGCTTTCTCTCAAAACAACTATTTGTTTAAGTCAATCGGAACCTCGCAGTAGAATCTATTACCTTCTTTGAAATCCAGTCAATCGTGATATTCTGGAAATTTTCAATCTATGAAAGAAGGAAACAGTGAGTAATATTTTAAAGGAACTCTTGCAACTCACAAATCTTTTCTTCCCGTCTTCTGCAGATATCAAATTATTCAATGTTCATCGCTTGTAATTTGACATCTATAGTTCCTTCGTCCTTCGTTTCAAAATCGATCCGTAGCAATCCTCGAAATCGACCCCAACAGGTCTACTAGATTGCCATAACATTTTAGCAACAGACAGAACACAGAAACGCCTCATGCTGTGAAAATCGTATACTACTCATTATTGACATTCTCTTCTAATTAGTTGCGTTATCTAATCAAACTATTAGACATCATTAATACTAGTGCGGTCACTGCGGTGCTCTAATCATATTTTTTTTACGCATACGAAAAATTCAACCTAGAATTTAATACGTTATACAAATGTTAACTGTCTTTTGTGTCTTGACGAAAAGTGCTACTTTTCCTACTAGTATCCGTTTAAGTAAAATACGAAACATGAACCAAGATAACAACTACCAACTTTAATGCAAACGCTTGGAGAAAATACTCAAAAACAATTCTATTGAAGAAAAACAAACCTCAAAGAATTTTAATGCAAGTGGATGCTAACAAGTAAGTGAACTTCTTTACCGATTTAAAACTTGTATTGTTTTATTTTTGAAAGTCAATCGTCGTCATCTTCAGAATTAGTACTACCGATGGCTATTATACTAAAAACCATAAAACAAATGTTAACTACCTGTCAACAAGACATCTCTAAAGGGCACTATCGTGTACAGGCAGGGAAAAGATCAATTAAGTTCCAGATACAATTTCCCCCATTGTAAGTAAGTCCGAGAGTAATTCCCTGTGGGATTTAGAGTCTCGGTTCTTACCGTTGCACACCTGCTTGAGGGTGACCTCATTCTATTCGTAGTTTGATCTATTACAAAATGTGAGGGTAGGTGTCAGAAAAGGATAAACCCCAGAGACGTTCAATCATAATCATATTGCAGCAGGTGCAATCTGATCTGGGTCTCTATTTTCTTCGTTTCCACAGGACAGCTCAATTTCAGTGAGATGAATCAAAATTTCAGTGAAATGATATCAAACAATTAGTTATCGCAAGAACTCATTCAAATATAATGATGCCAGTGTCGTTTCTGCATTGTTATGTTTAATGTTGTTTTCTAAATGACGGCCTTCACGGGAAATCGAAAAGGTTAAAAGAACTATTACGGCTAGCCTGTCTGATTGCAGTATTTATCTTTTATCAATTGTTTTAAATTCTGTTTTCCCCTGTGGGTTCTTGAGCTCAAAAGGAAGCTAATAAGTGTAACATTGGACGACATATTTATATTGTCAGGGAATACCCTTAGAGTGGGGTTTATTATAGCAATTGGAAATTATCGTTGTAAGAAAAGTGTCAAATGTCCAAAGAATAGTTTACATATAGTATAGCAATTAGGTTATACGATGAATAATCTTTACAGAATGCTTTTGCCGAAATCCAATATGTACCAGAGCTTCTTTGACCTTTAAGTTTCATCATTAGTGATGAGAGAAAGCACACGTTTCCTTTCCTTGAAGAGAGAATCAGTCTTCTGTCCACTTCTATTCAATTACTACTAACAACTTCGTAAATGAATAGTACAATTAAGGTAGGTATTATTGTTTCAAAGCTTTGTTTCTTTGGAACCCTTCCAGGAATGAACAGTACTAGAATAGTAAGTCTAATTCGAAACGAGAAAAATATTGACAATGGAACTGGAACCTGCCTGGGGATCCAAAACTTTAAATAACAAGCCGGAAGAGTACAGTTCCAGTACAGAACGAGAAGCTAGATCCATTGCATTGGAGAAAGCATATGTGCATGATGTGTACCAGCAAATCGCATCCCATTTCTCGGACTCACGGTACAGGGCCTGGCCAAAGGTTAAACAATTTCTGCTGGAACTGGAACCGGGGTCCATCGTATGTGACGTCGGTAAGCTCTTGGTTTAATACACATTTCACTTCAATTTCACAGGCTCAAAGTTGTAAACCTTCCATCGTTCCATAAACCTCAGCCTTATAAATCTTCTGATTTGATTTTATAACCCAAACATTCCCTTTTCCATTTTGTTTTACTTTCAAACATATAAATTACAATATCCACAAAGCAGTGATTTTCCCATTTACAATTAGCCAGACAGTCATTAGAAATATTAATTCATGTTTAAAAATGTTTCAAAGTTTCCAAAATTGATAGTTACTCGTCAGGAACTGGAATTCATTACGTCATCAATAAATAATTAGTGTATTAGGGCATTTTCAATTCGCTTTCACTCGTGTACCCTCTTTAAAACAACATGAACTACAACTTCTCCAAGTGTCAACAAGCCATTATAATCATTTGTGAGTCCTTAAAAGGTGTCTGTGTTGGTGCATTTTTTATACTTGACATGCACAAAATCAATCTCCAATTTCTTTGCTTCCAATTCAATCAAAACGGATAAACATTTGATTATTACTTTACATGTTTTGCTTTTTAATCAATTAATTGGGCATCATTCCCCACGCATAAAAATACAAACATGCTATCAAGAACCAATACGAGCCGTTATTTTTTTGTCCATAAATTGGAGAGTAAAAAGTTTTTTCTTGCAGGCTGTGGAAACGGGAAGTATTTGGATATTAACCCATCCGTTTACAAAATCGGAATCGACCGTTGCTCAAACCTTACGGGTGCCGCTCGTGAAAAGAACCATGAGGCACGATGATTTGATTAACATTTTAATGCAATTGAATGCTCCTCTCCAAGCTTGCATATTATATTAAATGGCTTCTATTTGGCTGCTCAACAGGTTCTTATTAGCGATAATTTAAACATTCCATTCCGGGACGAATGTTTCGATGCAGTGGTGTCCATTGCAGTTATTCATCATTTCGCGACTACGGAACGCCGAGTAGCTGCATTGAAAGAATTGGCTAGGGTCTTACGTATCGGAGGACGACTCATGGTTTCAGTCTGGGCTATGGAACAGCGTCATCGAAGGGTTAGTCCGTCCAGATTTACTTCTCTAGAATAAGTTTGCATTAGCAACATCAGTTTTGAAAGATATTTCATTTGAAATGTCCGAAATCAGTACAGGTGACAGGGTATTTCAGTAGACGGACATTGTTGAAGCATTTTTTATTTTATTTGCAACGACATTTTTATAATGTGTACTCATTCTTTCTACAAATCCAGAAATATTGTAATCAAAATATAAATGACGAAAGCATTTAATTCCATTCCATTTTACAAACACGATAGAAATATTGCACCTTTGAGTAGGTGTTGTTAGATAGGCTTTAACAATTTTATAACGACACGTTAGGTTAGGTTAGCGACGATTTTGAGCTGAACTCCTTTATTCATATTCCCGACGGTTACAGAATAAAGTGTAGAAATTGTAATAAGCCCAGTAAGTAAACACGGTATATTTGTATAAAGGACTTCAAGTTTTGCAATGGAATCGTCCCACGCCAAAAACTTGGTTTACTTTAGGACAAAAGTAAACAATATGGCATCAACTTTTATTCATGGAAATCAAATTACATCGCTGGGCTTCTCTTGTTTATTGTTCATATCTACAGTTTTTTATTTTAAAACATTAAGATCCACTGGCCTCTTGTATTCGGTGGACATGTATAGTCTTGCTAAACTGTTCCAACTTCGTATTTATATTTCTCTGTTGCCGTGTCAAACCACCACAAGCTACAGGGAAAATAATGAGTTCATATCATGGCTGTGAGCTTAATATAACTGAAGAGTAACTTTCGAAGTTTTCACCGTAACGATTACCAAAGTTTTTTTTGTTTGCATACTTTACAATTGGGCAGAAACAAACGTAGAGGTTTCAAAATACGTTCATGAACAAATAACGAAATGAGATTCTTATGTACTTTCTAAAATAGTTTGAGTCACAAGATGTCCTAGTACCCTGGAATAGACCAATGACATCCAGTAGTGACGACAAGACGTCTTCCATTGAAAGGGACTTAAACTCCACCACAACAACAACTTCGGATGACGATGCGGCAACTCATTATCACGCTTACACACAAACCTCTGATTCTGATCATTCCTACCCGTCCTGCAGGTTCGTAGTAATTTATATAAATAGCTGTGTGCAATTTTGCCTAGTGGCATAACAGTTTATTCCGCCATCAATTTTTTCATCACTGACCATGTCGCCAGTCTATGTTACTTTGATGACCGAAAGTATCATCATCTTTAGAAGAAGAAATTCTCTATTATAGTGCCGATCGACTAAGAATAAGCGGGCTCCTCTTAAGTGGGAAATCCTGTTAAGAGGGACTCATTTATGATAACGCTGTCATATTTAAGCCACTGTCAAAATACTGCTTAAGGGAAAAGCATTTAAACGGGACAGACATTTTATCTTATTTTATCTATCTACACTATACTTTTAACTACTGAAAGCATTATTACTGCACGGCACATATACCAATATGACATTCGCTATGATGTGGCTGAATAAGAATTTTCCAAATGAAATACACAATGATAATCATTTTCATGACGGGCAATTCCACTGTATTTCCTTTAACACAGTGTTGAATTAGTAGGTCATTTGTTTAGTTTGTTTGTCTACTTTACTTGCGTCATATCGATTTGAACAACATACATTTCTCCTTTTAAAAGGTTTGCTGATAGTAGTTCAAAGAATAGGCAAATTGAGGTTGAAAGAAATGTAAGTAATTCAAATAGTGATGCACAAAATTAGAGGAAGTAGGGAAAACAAATGTGAAAGGGAAGAAAATAAAAAGAGCTGAAGACATTAATTCTTGTAGAGTAAGCCTCGAGATTGTCAAGATCCAAAGAAAGGAATGAAAACAGATGAAGAATTTATTTACTTTTTGGTATTTGGCAGCGTTGGTTGTCGTAAACGAGGAAGGATTCGCCATCGGGGTCGGTCCATTGATCCAACATGCCCAAGTAGTTCTCAAAGTAGTTCCGATTTATCTAGTCCGAATGAGTCCTGCTATAGCTTCGTTCGTCGAGCCCTGCAGGTAATACATTATGTGTTGTATGATTTTGATTTGAAGTCCTTTATACTCTAAACCTACACAATGTGTTGTGGGTTAGAATGTTTCTAACTACTCTAAACCCCTCGACGCCTATGTCTTGATTCAATGTCCATAATATTTTATTGAGCTGTATTCTAAGCTCAGGAGATTTCGTTACAGAATTTATGAGTTCATTTGTAGTGATGACCCCAATTGACGGAGATAATAAGGAGACAATTGTATTTATTTAAGTATTAATCTGATATTGATGTTCTTATGGGATAAGAAATTGGCCGGAACGAGGAGAAATCGAGGAGGTCGTCGGCCCTGGTTTCTGCAGGGATTGGATATACCAGTTGGAGAAGATAATGGGGATCACCTAGGGTCCATGGATGAGGATATAGGCGATGGAATGGAATTTAGAAATAATATTGGAAATCAACCAGCCGATAACTTCATGCCTATTGAACTTCGTCAGCTGGAATCAACAGATTTTGTTGAGCTGTTCCAACTTAAGAATGAAGGGCGACACCGACAGCGTGGAATGTTATTTTCCGATGTTCTGTATCCCCGGAGGTATGTATGCCAATAATGTAACTTTCTCCGACTCCGATAGATTACTATAAAAAGTTGGATGATTGAAAATATGATCATAATAGACAGTCTAATATAAAATACAATCTAGTCAGAACTCATTCTGAGACCATGTTTAATCCGTTCACCTGGGAGAACGGAAATTTCTGTTGGAAATTGCAGACTAAAACTAAGCTATAATAAACTGGAATTTGTATTGTCAGTTGCCTTCGAATAGGATTATGCTTCTGACACTTCAGACAGGTTTAAGCCAGAATTATTAATACTTCTCAAAGACTTTCTCAATTCTCGATTACTTTTAAGAAACAGAGGATCTAAGCCATTTGGAGTAAGGAATGAGATTACGTTTGTACGATTGTTCGTATAAAATTGAATCCATGCTTCAATTTCAATAGTGTATCAGAATTACTTATATACACCTTATAGTAGACTGGAAATAATACATGACTGCTATTGAGATCCTTTATTTCTTTTTCAAAGTTATTGTTGAACATTCTGACAAATAATGATACTTTTTGAGATTCCTCCAGCTTTTTTACCTCTAGTAGAAAATAAGAAATCTCGGGTTTTCTTTTGCAGGCGAAGGACCTTAGAGACGACTAGTGAAATGAAGCAGTCAAGCGGATCCATTGTCGCCCAGCCAAAATCAAAGAGTTTGAGTGACTTATTCGGACTAATTCCAGTTGGAATTCTAAGGTCTCAGCGAAAATCAACTGAATACGTTGACAAGGAGAAGAGTGTCCCAGTCGACGAGACAATTGATGTCGTACGCTCCACGTCTAGTTTATCCGGACTGCTATCGTCAAACGATGAGATTCAATTTCCTGACTGTGTTAGGCACAAATCTGTTCAGACTGAGAGTGTGGAGTCCCTTGATGCCAACCGAGAAAAATATTCCGGAGGCTCTCGCCCTTCCTCAGAAATCATTGGCAATTACCTGAACAATAGTCAATTTAGACCCGATGGCACAAATTCCGGCTCAACCCCAAATTTGACACTAGAGTTGATTGAGACAAATGGAAAGAAATTACGGCCGGTTCTAGTCAAGCAAAAACAATCGATCAGTCATGGTAGTCCCGATGAGACATCCGCGGAAACTGGTGATCAGGGATCTTCAGAAGCTCTCCATAGGGAGAACTCTGTATGTTGGGGAGAAATTAAGAAGTCCGTAAGGGACCTGCCAGAGCTGAGACCTCCCAATACACTCCAAGTACCCACAACATCCGGCCGTGCTGGAGTTGCTCTAGGTTCTACATTCTGGAAACAATCCTCTCTGAACGAGGAACTTATATATTCTGAACGACTTAGGGAAAAGGAAAAACTAAAACAGAACATTCAGAAACAATGTTCTCTAAACGAGGAGCTAATTTACAAGAGGAGAGAGAATACAAGGTGGGATCAAATGAAGGAAGCTTTTCTAAACTCATCTAATGTCAAGTGTCTTCAACTGATAAAAAATGGAATCAGTAACCGTTTCCGTGGAGGAGAGTCTCAAACGCAGTCTGAAGTCCCTTCCTGTGGTACTCAAAGCCCAAGTCCCACGTTTCAGAGACAATCGACCAATCAAACGTCTTCTATAAGAAATGGTATAGTTCGAATGCTTCAAAATTGGAAGCAAGGTGAAGATGCGGGAAATTCTCCACCTCATGGTACCTTTCTTGGGGCTAGAAGGGGATCAAAGGAAAGTACTGCGCGACGTGGGTTATTTCCTCCGTTTTTTTTACGAAGAAGTTCCGCCGGGTCGTTGAATCTAAATAAGGGGAAAGACCTTGGTGACCCAAACGCTTCTGCCAAGGTTCTATCTCCCCCACATTTGAAACGGAGGCCGTCCGACAATGAAATTTTTCATGAAGGTATGGGAAATGGAAACGGGAACAAGTTGATTCCTGGGGTGCGTCACGTGAGAAAACTTTCAAGAGAAGAGGGTTCAGATAGTTCAAAAGACTCCAGCTTCCAAAGCGATACAAGTGTAGACTCTGAAGATAGCTTTGCTAGTGTTATTTTCATTCCCAAAGCAGCTTCCATGGAGGCAGGAAACGAAGGCTTCGTATTTAATACAGAAACCCGTGCCAATAGCACTGACTCTGACCGCTCACCGAAATCTCCTGGGACCAGACTTTCACCTCCCAACCACAACCTTCCAAAAAGCCCTTCCCCTCTGGCCTCTGAAATATTGCGTCGCCGAAGTCCCGAGGTTAGTCCCACGAAGAATAATTTGTATGGGACTGCAAACCAGAAAGAAATAACTAAATTCATTTTTGATGAAGCTACAACAAAAGTGTTATCCTGTGGCTCCGAGTCAATATGCTCTAATAAGGAAGTGCTTCCTGTATCTTCCGTGAAAGTTTCTGTTGTTGAACCTCAAGAAGAGACTATTTTGGAAAATGAGATCGACGATTTTCTTGTTCCAGTACCTATTTCTCAAAAAAAGAAAGTGGAACGGATCGAAGTTCTCAGAAAACCTGGTGTAATACCCAAGGGAAACAAAGTCACACGACAATTGGTTCGGCGAAGTTTACCTAAAGCTTTGGCTGTAGAGCTCTATAATCCTGAAACAGAGGATGCAGATACGTCGGACACCTCATCATCATCACCTAATTCCGTTAGCAGCGTAGTGAGTGTAGTGAATGAAGATAATTGGCCTCTGACCACAGCTAATCCTCAAATTGACAAATCATTAAAAGAATCGTCGGAAGCAATTATTCAAACGATCGAAAACAATTCAGAGGAAGGTGAAGGTAAAATAGAAATCAAATCTCAAGAGACTATCAACGACTCTCGTAGTAAGTGTATTTCATCTATAAAGGATGAAATTACAACGGAACCGATCATAAATATCAAATTTGAGGAGGCTTTAAGGTCTACAGAAGCACCGACAATCGTCGAGGAGCCGTCTCAACCTTCAAAGCCCTCAGAATCCCAAAAGTCTTCATCTTCTGGTATCTTAGAAGCCGCTGCCAGCGTCGGTTCATCCTTTGAAAATCTTGTCTCCCAGTCAAGTCCAAAAGCACGGAGGAAATTAACTCTAGCAAAGCTAGGCTCAACATCCGATTGGTTATCCTCGCTACCGTCTGATGTATCTAGTTCCTCTACCCAGCATCATCATCAGTCCCCACAGCTTGTGAAACGGACTTCAATTGAGAGACGAACTGCAGGGGAAAAATTATTACTTGGTGATGTAAAGAAATATCAACCAAAGGGTCCGGATGCTAAGTGGCCGTCGAGTATTATGGATGACTCTCCTACCCAGACAAGTAGGGTATCCGATGCGGAACCCTCCAACAGCCAAGCTACAGCAGAACTTAGTGCAAAATTATTAGAGGAAATGGAGGAACGGGATTCCTTATTCGACTCATTAGAGAATTTGTCTAGTAGTCGACAACACCCGTCAAGAAACCCGTCGATTGACTCCAGCGTCCGAATGTCTTCTACTTGTTCCTGCTCAATTCGTGGGGGTGAAAGCTTTGAATCTTGGTCTTCTGCAAAATCGTCGTTAACCAATTCGTCATCAACGCAACAGAAGCCGTCACTCCCATCCATTATTCCATTACCGCAGCTTCATTCTGGCAGGGCTGGTTTCTCTGGGCCTGGAAGTTCTGGAAGAAAGCATTTAGGAACAAGTAGTAAATCTTCTTCACAGGCTGGTGAAGATACAGAAAATTCCGCGGCTGAAAATTCCACAGCTCTTACCTATCATCGGTACTACCATGTCTTTCGTGAAGGAGAGTTAGATAAATTGATTGAAAAATATGTTCAAAATCTCCACATTATTTCTTCCTACTACGATCATGCCAATTGGTGCATCATAGCCGAAAAGGTTCAAGTTTGGACCATTTAGAAAAAATGATCTGGTATATTGTGTACGTACTTTGGAATTTTGAATCTAATCAGTGGACGTTAATTCATATTTAATGTTTTAGGAGTCTACAGGTCTTAGGTGAAATTCTAATTAAATTATGTCTTTTAAAAAACCTAATTAATTTCAATGTCATTAATTGGTTTGTTTTTGGAACTCATAACGCATTTCCCTAGAAGTTACAATTATTGGAGTTTAATCATTGTCCAAAAATATTAACGGCCTGGTGCTTGCAGAATCATAATTTACCTAGATTAGTTAATTAAATTCTACCAATTAGAGATTCTTATCTACCAGCGGAAACCCATTGTTTACAAATACTGTGCAGATATGTCAAAGTTGACATTTTGATGGTTGTCAAATGGAATAAGCAATAGATGTTCCCCTCCATTGTCTCCGTAAAAATCATGGTGTTGCATACGGCTAGTCAAGGTTAAGTGTAACCTTTTAAATAAACGTATCAATAACTGTTATGACATATATTTCGAAGTGTACCTAACCCAATGGAATTATACAATAGTTGTATAATGGTGCTATGGTTAGTTAAAACCACTCGGATGCTGTCGATTTTTTTGGCTCAAATATAGTTGTTCTCTACTAAATTAACTGCAATTACTTTTCTTGTTTTGATGTAAATTTATCTGTACTGTACTGGCTTAAACTGCTACTTTTGGATGTTATTTGTCTCTCAGTTTTTTGGAATTCTTTGAAACATTTCATTATGCTGTCTCATATTTATATTATTATCCCACTTGTCCGATGATTTGAGCCTATTTCTAAATTCTTAATTATTTTGAACCGAATTAAGCCTCAATCAATACTATGTGAATAGCAAGGTACATTAATTAAAATACCAAGAACGCACAAGTTGTTCCAGGACGACACACATCATTTCTAATTAAGATGAACTTCAAAACAATTATTAATTGTAACGGTCAACGGAACCGAAACAACCGCTACTGCCGAAAGAGGAGAGCCCGAAATAATATATAAATAAATGATGAGAGAAGAGTCGGAAATGGACCAAACACATCGCAAGATAATGGAATGATGAAAGTTAATATGAAGATTAAAGCTAACAAGAAGTTATAACATCTTTGAAGTCTACTTGAATTAATATTAAATATTCTAGAATCTTTAATTAGTATAAGCATCTCTTGCACACTTTGCCTTTACGTTGTCAAATATTGCAATCTCAATGTGATGATTTAAATTCCAAAGTGATTGGTGTCTTTGGAGGAGTTTATGATAAATGTTTAACTGAGTTCTTATAGGTAGGTAGACTTATGATTAGACTTATGATTATGACTTATGATAGACTTATGAGAGGTAGGCTTATGATTTTAATAGATACGGTAACCCACAAGTCTTAACCAATAACAAAAAAGAGATATGCTGACATGCAACGTTTTGTCAATGCAGTACAGTTGATCCTAGAAGTCAAAAGCGTAAATTTAATCATTAAAAAGAGATGAACCCAAAACTAAATGTAGTTCATGAGTAATTTACCATTGTTGATTATTAAGTAGGTTTAGCTATTCCCAATTCCTAATTATTACGTGGGGGTAAATTAGTTTACAGTCTGTACTTCCACTAAGTATGAACTAATAGGAATTAATGATTATCCAAAAGTAGGTAACATATTCAAAGAAGTCTTATATCGTGACCCGTGATATGATCGTTTTCCTCTCCACCAGTGTCTAAGCGAGTTAGTCTAGATTCTAGAATATTTCTTGAGGAAAACCGGAAGCATACGATTTTGAAATTTGAACCAAAGCATGTGCCAATCAGTTATGTTCTGTGCATCTGATTCGGAAATACATCTTACAACATCGTTATCCGGATAAACCAGATTCCACATTCTTATTCTAGAATTCAATTATACGTGTTTGTGATTTAAAACTTCTCTCCTGAGCTGCACAGAACAGACATTTGTCGTCTGGTAAAATAATTCTGATTTTTTATATTCATGAAAGTATCTGTAAGTGAAACAAAATGAAAAACTCAATAAATAACTCGAGCAGATTACCTAATAAATAACTTTTATTTATTTAAGGGTCCAAAACATAAAAATGCAGAGGTTACTTAATACTACTCATTCCATATTAAACAACGATGCTCATTAGTTGTTGATAATATATGTTGATAGCATTAGATATGACAGTAAAATATTCCTACATTCTTTAAAACTATTCAAAGTTTTGAAAGCATTCATCAAACAAGCTTTGTTTAACATTTAGACTGGGGATGGTAGCCAACCAGCCGCGTGTTATCCCTGACGAATGCCTTCATGTTACATTTAAATTGCAAACATAAAAATGTAAATGTTTCTCTCTTCATATTTTCAATTTCAAGGGTAAAATGATAAGCGTTGACATGTCCAGCGAAGCCATGAATCCCGAAGAATGTCAGCCAATAGTGTTAAAACATTTCCATGGAGACGAGATGATTGTTTTATTTTTTACGCCGCCAACACCTTTCGTTTTGTCAAATTGTCAAGCGAGTCGAGTTGCCACATTTTCTGTCTCCTGAGATTTGTTTTCTTAAGTTTCCTTGAGCTTTTAAATTGTTTGCCGAGCACAGTTGAAAATTCATCGTATCTCGTACTAGACAAAGTCACTTCTGGACTTCGATTGATTGTTACTGGTAATTAATGGATAACTTTAGCATTCTTTAATCAATTTTACGGTAAATTTGATTTTTACAAATCTTAATTTCGACTTCCGCTTTGTTTGCAGCGCTTAATTCTTGTAGAGAAAAAAAATGTTGCAAGCTCAGTGGATGGTCGGGATCGAATCCTTGGAAGGAAAACGCTTGATTTGTGTCCCAGGAATCGAAGTTGCAGATGAGGTCAAGTTAAAGGACAATGGCTGTGAAACGGTAATTAACCCCTGTCCTTGTTTTCATACGCTTAAAATAGTTTACTTCTTGCAGTCGGATGCAGCGGTTGGTTTTTGGTAAGACTTGTACAACGTAATTGTAATATTGAATTTTATTTCAGGCACAAGAGCTGTTTGGGAGATGGTTGATGTGCCGTAAGAATCAAAACAAGTTTGGTGTGTGGCTGCGGGATCGGATTTCATGTTCAGACGCAACAATTCAGCGGGTTCACATGGCTTTCGAGCAGTGGGCGGAACATCGAATTTAGTTTTTGTAATAGTTTAGTAATTCAGTTAGAATCAACTCCACTTCTGCAGGAAATTAGTTTCGATTTTATATATTTAACATCAAATGCATGTCACTTTAATTTAAAAAATTCTCAACTAATTTTCACAATAAATATCAATTGTAATTGCAAATTGAGTTAAAAAATCATTTGGCATTTCATCCTTCTTTATCCAGCCATCCGCATTATTCTGAACATATGCACACAAGTACCGATCTTGAATCATCGTTTCTGCTGGTTTGCCTCGTTAAGTATAAATAACATCAGCATTATACATTATTGGACATTGATTAATAGAGCCTTTGAATTAGAACTTACATCGAAGGTAAACTGTCAAGGTAAAATACGTTTAACCAGAAACTTTGCAACGTTCTTGAATTATTCTTAGATATATGATGAATAAATTATAACTCAACTCTAGTCTACTAATGTTTACAAATAATTCGAAGGAAATCGGTACTCATCAAATAAATGCATTGAAATTGAAATGGAAACATCTGAATCCATACCAAATTCGTCCAATAACTGAATCATTTTGTCTGTTAAGATACATCCTCCTGTCACTATCAGCGTTCTTAAATGCTGTCAGCATTTCCTAAATGTCCACTCATCCATGTACTGGAATTGAAATTTATATTTTCTACACAAATAGTCAATTGCAGTGATTTTTACATATGGAGTTCTAAATACATGGTATATGCAGCAAAGACCATTGCCATTTGGTGACCCTACCAGTCCTTGTATTGTTTATGAATAGTTAATACAGATTGTAGATTTTTATTTTCATTTCACTTACAGGATTTTACTCCGTAGTACCCTTAAAGTATGCAACCTATGTAGGCATATACTATCGGGATTTTTCAATAGCAAAAGGTTGCTTAAGACGATCTTTGCTTTTTGATATGACAAGCAAAAATTAGGAGCAATAAAATCCTCATCCTAGATTTACAGCGATACATGATTATTACAAGTCACGCACATGACCCACCTCAGTTCGCGTGAGTGGGATCCGGTTAAGTGGGAAAGTCGGTTGTGTGGGACAGATTAAGAACCATTCCTTGG
>JAQFZA010000309.1:0-28072 GCA_034695115.1 Desoria olivacea
GTACCGTTACACTTGTAACAACGTTCCTCCTCGGAACAATCACGGGCGAAGTGTCCAAATCGGTTACACTTGTAGCACTTGCCCCCTTTTAATATTGAAGTAATGCATTAAATAATACTTCAAATACTCCATAAATCTCAATTGTCTCTCCTCACATCCATGTTCACCTCCTCCATTACGGTCCCCACGGTATCCTCCACCTCGTCCTCGGACTGTTCAAAGAACATTATTCATTTCAATTTAATTACAGACTATACTGTTTTTGTCGAGATGTTTAATATCAATATTCAGCCACTGACCACTGACTACACGACCCCGACCCCCCGCAGTACACTCCCGGCCGATATGGCCACGGCTTTCACATTTGTGACAAAATTGATCGTTTTCACAATCTTTGGCCACGTGGCCGTACCCAGCGCAATTAAAGCAATGCCCGTCTTTTAATAATAAAATAAAATAATGAATTAAATAATACTCCAAATTTTCCCAACTAGAGCCAGATCATTCTAGATCAATTTTTTGCTCTATAAATCGCAAATTTCTCTACTCACGCCTGCGGCCATGACGATACAACGGATCGGCTCCTGGTCCAGACACTCCAGACTGAGGACACTCTCCGGCGAAATGCCCCTCCATGTTACAACGGGCGCTGGGACTCCTGATGATTCTAAATACAAAATTATTTTAAATTATCCCAAATTATTAGACATTAACCAACAAAAAAAATTATCACAACCACGAAGTCCTCGAAAACAAGTAAAACCAATCAATACACATACTGAACCTTCCCATATACTTTGTACCGTATCAACCGTATCTTACAAGTCACAAGTTCAAAACTACGTTTTATATTCTGAAATCTACTTCGCAGCAATGTTTCCTATTCATAAACATATATATTTTTTATGCATTTTGCAATTCAAAATCATTTCACCAAAGCATATTGTCCATGTCATGTCTACTGTCCCCAACACCAATGATGAATGACTTGCCTACAAAATTCTTCCTGTTAAACAAACTTCAATTTCCTGTTCACTGTTAAATTAAATAACCTCTTTTCTTACCTCTTGACTTTGAAGAAACGAGAGCACAAGACCTGAAGATCCGTCCCCCACGAAACCCACTTGATAAATGAATGAGAATGAGAGGTGAAGAAAGCCCTGAAGGCCACGAGAAGCCCGTTTGAACACCGCACATAAAATTGCAACGGGTGAGAAGATCGCACCATCAGAACCGAATGATCCCCCCACAGGCCTACACTACCTCAACAACCCAAAAATATCCCATAGTTAAAGGGAGAGAAAGGTAGTTGCATTCAAGTCCCTATTGCATCACACCCGCCCTCTCCTGCTTCCTCGTCCTTTCCTCTCATAGAAGAGGCCAAGGTTCATACCGTCGATGTTCAACTAGGCCAAGGAACAAGAAACCAAAATTCAACTAGAATTAATTCAAGGCTTCCGAGTTGGAGCAGAGGGTCACGGGCTCGATTTTCGCTGCATGCAGTTGATTTTTCCTCTATTTAATAATACACACAAACAAGAAACTAATTTCTCCATTTTTAACATTTTAACAAACATTACACATTCTGGATTTTTATTTTGAGAACCATTAAGACGTTTTAAATAAGAAGGAGTATCTGTGTCTATCTGGCATTGCATACATGCCCTTTGACCTACCCGTTGCTCAGTAAACGGCGATATTCTACCCCCAATTACCTCTTTACTCCTTTAGAACTCTCAACCATAGAAACTTCTATGCTTTCAAGTCTCAAATACCATAAACTAATTGTCGGTTGCTTCTTCCTGCTGACACATGTTTTATGTTTTGCACAAATAGTTATCGTTATCACGATTTCTAAATATCCAAATAGATTTTGATTTTATAGCTCTCCAACCTACGGCTCAACGGCAATGGCCCTTCAATGGATTTATTAGCAAATAAGTGATGATGCACTCTCTTGACCTCCGCTGACACGTCCAATAATTACGATTCTGACATTGTTTAATCGGCTCGTGGTCACGGATGGAAGAACAGTATGCATTGTAATCTGAATTGCTTTGACTCGTTAATAAAGAATCAAATCAACTCTCATTTCATATATTTAAAACTACACATGTATAGAGCATTTTCTGAAAACTGTTACGTAAAGCAGTTTAACCGTTAAATCATACGTATGCATGTACAAATGTAAATGATTTAATGTAATGTAGTTGCAGTACCTAACTGACTGAAGAACTAGCGGCAATCACGGTCGCTGAAGTTCTAAACGGCCAACCCGTTCTGACCTTTTACTCGATCATTTATTTGTCCACCTGCTAAATGAATCTCAACTCCAGTTGGACTCCCTCGTTCTCCACGGTCCTCATAACTCCGAAGTCATGGTCGATCTATTCCCTTGTCGAACTGCAAGGGGATTAATCAACTATGCTCCAAAGTCGACTTTAAATTTTTGGCTGACTTAAAGGAAAACTATTTTGTATCCGGCAAGAAAAATCAGGATTGCTAAATATCAATTAATCAAGTATTAAGAGTTAATTGTCATCCTTGAAATTTCTGTTTGTTTAAAGCCTCCAACTCATCATTCATGCCGTATTTTGATGTTTATCATCTTTCGCTTTACTATGATTGTAATTTATCTACCTGATCAGAATGATACACTTTGACAATTTCGTAGAGTATTTTGCTTATGCAGTAGTTTACATACTCAACCAATAACTATGATTTTATGTTTTCACATAACGGCTAGCTTGACTGACAGCTTTGTATCATGTTATTAAAAATTTACTTAAGCCAAGTAAATAAACTGTTGCTCAGTGTTAAAGAACATGTGAGAGAATTGTCTTATCTTTGTTTTTGGAACTAAAAACTGTCGATCAATCGATTATTTGTATGGACAATGACCAGTCAATAATAGTGTGTATTATAAAGCAATCGTTCATGAATTGGTTTGTAAAAGATAACGGTGGTGGAGTTATATGTCCTACGATTGCAGCACAGAGGCTTGGAGGGAGTGCATATAAATGTAATGTATTTAGGTTCAGATTCATCCTCATTCCTTTTGAGATTTTCGATTCGAACGTTCCACTTCCTCTTACTAAATTCCAACTTGTAGAGTTACATCGTAAAATTTAATGAATTTAAAATATAATTGCTTGATTGGGTGATGCCCTTTGTGATCACTAAATCGGCATTTATTTTACGTGAAGTTCAGTAAGGCTGCGGAAGTTTTGTAAATACAAAATAAGTTGCACCTGCTGTTCACGTTGTAGTTAAGTTACTACATCTGTCGTATTTAGTATTTCATAAGTATTTGCACTCAATAAATATATATAACATTTAATTATGGGGGAGACTCCTCCAACTAAGAATAACGAAGGGATCGTGAAGACCTCGCCTTCTGGACGACGTTGCTTAAAAGTCAACAAGGAGACGCTTCCATTGAAATTGGTTTTATTCTTTTTTAGTGGAGGTTAGACAATCGTAACGCAACGAAGCCCCGCAAAATATATTGTTCAGAGATATTCATGATGCTGTATTAGTTTTTAATTTTCTTTCCTAAAGAGTTACAATTTCAAACTTTGAAACAAAAATCCTCAGTTCCCATTTCCAGATGGACCTTGAAATTTAATTCAACAATTGATTTAAATCATTTCAGCCATGGCCGCAGTTCTACCGTACCTTACAATCCACATGCAAGAAATCGGAATAACGATTCAAGAAACCGCAATAATTTATGCAGTCCTACCATTCACGTCATTTGTTGGTCCGCCTTTTATGGGTAAATTGCTGGAAACCGACAGATATTAAATTGACCTCCACACTATGTATTCTTTTCCTACCCACGAATTTATCAATTCTAGGATTTTTGGCAGACAAGTTCGGCCAGTACAAGCCTGTCCTAATAATTGCAGCAATAGCAAATGGAGCGTTTCACACTTCACTCTTAACAGTTCCCGTATACAAAGAGATCCCCTTGAACAGTTCTGTCCTGTTTCAACTGTCTTCTTCGACAGATCAGAGTTTCCTCTCCCCTTCAACTCCCAATGTTTGTGAAGCTTTCGTCAGTGCTTTCTCCGATTCCAAACTTATGGAAACACAGATCTCATCATGTGCATCTGTATCCAGTGAAGATGAAGATACTTCCTGTCGGATAGAGGCAACCAGTAATGGAATTAGTCAAATCAATTGCACACTATTAGATTTTGAAGACACTTCTAGAAACTGGACTCAGAGCAGTATGGAAAAAATAGACATATCTATGGTGAGAGAGGCTATTAGCAACTGTTCAATCGAGGTCAGCCTTCCCCATGGAATGTTCATTGGAGAAAGCGAAATAACGTGTGTTACGACCTTGACATTTCCTTCCGGTGAGATTGTAGTTGAAGGGAGTAACTCTGTAACTTTTTGGACATATTTCTTGTTAAGAGTGCTCGCTACAGTTTTCATGGGCTCCTGTTTTTCTCTCTTGGATGCCACTACGTTGGCGATGGTGAATAATCACGGAAAGGCGGAGTATGGGAAAGAACGAATTTGGTCCGTCGTTGGATTTGGAACGTTTTCTCCTATTGCTGGACTGATTGTGGACCAAGTTTCTAGAAGTAAAGGATACACAGACTACTCTGCAGCCTTCTATGTTTCCAATGTTCTGCTGTGTTTCACCATTGTGGTACTATTTTGGATGAATTTGGAAGTAGAGAAACCTGAAAAAGGTTTATTGAAGTTAGTTTTATTTCAATTGCATAAGCTGTAATATATTTATGTCGTAACGGTTGGGTCCATATAATTGAATTTTGAAAATTAACGGTATTGTGCTTTTTAGGAATGTACAGAAGCTATTTAAATATCCTGAGGTGATGGTCTTCCTCATCATGATCTTTCTAATTGGGACAATGTGGGGCTTTGTTGAGTCTTATCTTTTCATTTTTTTGAAAGAACTCCATGCTCCAAATTATTTACTAGGTAAGTTGAATGTCTCCGTTACTTATAATTAAGTATTCATTGATGCAAACCAGAGCCAATATTAATTGACATGTTTCGATAGAGCTGAGATTTTTTTCCCAACTCCCTCGTTTCAATAAATATCGGAAGCTATTTGCATATTTAAGTTTCATTAACGGACCATTTTGCTGGCTCGTGTGTTAAATAATTGCAAGGTTATTGTTAAGGTAATATGATGTGAGTTATACAGACTATTCAATTGATGTGTTATAGGATTGACGCTTTCCGTTGGAGCAATTGCCGGCATTCCCTTTTCATATGGATCTGAAAAGATTTTCAGCCGTTTTGGAAGAGTAAATATTATAATACTTGCCTTTCTTACCTACTTCGTCCGGTTTTTTGGATACTCTTATATAACGTAAGCCATACAATATCAACTTTAATCAAGCCATCGTTTAAATAAGAGAATGTAACAAAGTTAGGTTGCATCTGTTTGGGAATTTTTTCAAGCAGGACTCCACCTGACATAACATTAAAATCATTATTGGTGTTTAGAGAATCAGAGATTAAAAATCCACTCAAACAATTCATTCGGCCAAGCCGTTCGGCAGATGCGTATGTTTTGTGTGTTTGTGGAAAGCTAATATGCAAGGGTTTACCTTCCAGTATTAAATAAGTTTTATACAACATTACACATTAGGCTATTTTGGCATCAGCCAAATGACGTCAAGCCTAAGTCATACTCATAAGTGAATATATGGGAGTTGAGATCAGAGTTGAATGTATGTATGTGATCATGTTGATTGAATGTTGTTGTATGTGCAAATGTTGTGTATGATGCAGGTGGTAGGTCAATAGATAATATTTATGTAATACAAAACAAAAATAATAACTGATGCATACACTTCTCTTTGTTTCCTTTCATCCAGATCGCCATTTTGGTGTTTTCCATTTGAAGCAATGGAGGCCTTCACATTCCATACAATGTGGATTGCTGCAGCAACTTATTGCAGTGAGCTAGCTCCTAAAGGGATGCTAGCCACTTTGATGGGAGTTATGGGAGCCCTTCATTTTGGCTTAGGTGACGGAAGACTGGCATATAACTTAACTTGTTTTCAGATGGGCCAGGACTAGCTAAATAAATAATTTCTTAATGACTTAAACAGCTAAAGGGAATGGAGCATTTATAGGAGGCTATATGATTGGTGCTATTCAAACTCGCCTGACTTTCCGGTACTTAGGGATTGCTGCTGGCGTTTTTGGAGTTTTTTTCTACTTGCTGCACTACTTCTGGTTGGATAAGGTCGTCCACCGCCGTCTCGATAAACTCAAAGGTGCCGACATTTATGCAGGTTTTAAAGAACCATGCTGTTTTTTTTAATTTAAAAAAATCATGATTCCATTTCTCGTAGGTTCATGTGCCACTGAATCAAAAGAAGATAATCTGGAGAATAAAGAAGAATTAAAGCCGTTGGACAGTCTCGGTGACGAAGAGAAAAAGTTTGATGGCAACGAAAACGACTTTCAAGCCGACGGTTTAAAAATGATGATGCCTAAATTTCTTGATCCTTGAAGATAATTTTCTCTACGTAAAGATTCCCATGTTTGATGTTTGTTTTTTTTGTTTATTTTATGTAAATTTTGTGAATTTGCAGTAATCAGATATTTTTACCCACAAAAATTAATTAAATAAGATGCGATAACATATTATACCTTCTTAGATTTTTAAGTTTGTCGTCTTTCCTTCTATTGAAATGAAAACACTCACGGATTTTTGGAAGTACCTAGTTGGAATTTCATTGATTTCAAAATTCAAAATAGGTTTGACCATACAAAATAAAGAGCTTTATGCACACAATTGCCAAATTAAATCTCTGATATCAATAATAGGGAAATGAAGCTGAAGTTTTGGCAAAACTGGCTACAATTATGGTTCTATTAAACTGAGAGTAAAATATTCCAATATTGATCAGTTCAAAGTATGGAGGTTATCTCAAAGATTTCAAGCATTCGATAACCATTTAGTTTTAGATTGATTATTAAAGACCAAAGTCATGAGGTATCGAGAAGGTGAGATTTATTTAAAAAGACTAAAATGCGAAGGTAACCAATTATGCTACTTATTTTCCGTACTCCACAATCTTTCGTTTTCAATTGTCAAGCGATTCGCCACATCTTCTCTCTCCGGAGTTTTCTCAAACCAAGTTTTCTCGTGCTTTTACATTTATTGGAGTGGAAATGTAAAAATTCGACCTAGACCGTAGTGGACGAATCTCCCCGTTGGACTTTGATTGACACAGATACTTTAAGGATAACGAGCATTCTTCAACCAATTTGTCCGTAATGTCAATTTTCCTGAATCTTAATTTCGACTTCCATTATGTTTGTAGCGCATCTTGTAGAGAAAAAATCGTTTACTTCTTGCAATCGGATGCAGCGGTTGGGTTTTGGTAAGACTTGTATAACGTAATTGTAATATTGATTTTTATTTCAGGCACAAGAGCTGTTTAGGAGGTGGTTGAAATGCCGTAAAAATCAGGACAAGTTTGGTGTTTGGCTACGGGATCAGATCTCATGTTTAACTATTCAACGGATTCCCATGGCTTTCGAGCAGTGGGTGGAACATCGAACTTAGTTTTTGTAATAGTTTAGTAATTCAGTTAGAATCAACTCCATTTCTGAAGGAATTTAGTTCCGATTTAAATTGCATATGTATAACATTCTGTACTATGAAAATGTCAGTTTATCATAGCAATTAAATATCTATTTTAGCTTCTAGCTTCTGAACCTATATATAAGCATAGATGTACCAATCTTGAGTCTTTGTGACTATATTGGTTGAACTCGCTAAGTATAAATATTATTAATATAACCTCGAGAGTTTCCCACGTGTTTTAATTAGTCTTCGATATAATCTGACCAACAAATTTTAACTCTCAACTCCAGTCTACTAATGTATGTATACTAAAACAGTTATGCCTAAAACTGTATTTGTGTAAATAACTGGATTTAAATTTGAAATGGAAATATTATATGAATGTATGAATCCTCAATAATGTAAATTACAGGGAAAATGAAACTAGGTAACTTGTAGGTATCATCAGTAGAATAATGAAATTGCATTGGTTTCTCAGCAAGTCAGGATCTATCCCAAAAAAACATTCCAAGTGATCCATTCCATAGGAATCCAGTTAGTCCGGTTTCAAACCGGATTTCCAGACATTACTCATTAAAAAAGCCTACATTACATTGACATGTGCAAGTGGTTGCAGTTTACAAGACCACCAGAACCAGAACCAGCATGCATACATTGCATAAATACGTCAGACTCTTCAGGAGGAAGAAGAAGGAAGGAAAAAAGAATCTCATCGTCAGCTGATGATTGGGTTGTGTAAGTTGCTCACTTTCCATTTCAGACCTCCAGTCAACCTTCAAAGGAAATTACTGCAGAAGATGGTAAGTTGTTGTCAATCATAATAACTAATCCATATTTAACTCTTCAAGCTCTACTAGTTTACTACAGATGGAGGGATTTCGTTAAAGTACATTGAGGAGTTAAGTACTGAACACCCCAACATGGTCAGTTAGTTAACAGTCAGACCAGACTGAGTTCAGTTTCAGTGTAGTTGTTATAAGTCTGCTTAAAAAAAACGAGTATGAAGTCAACAAAGTAGCAAGTGTGTCCTTTTAGAAGTTCTTCTTCATTCTGACCGTAAAGTTGAATCATTGAATCTTGTTTGTTGTTTAAAAGTTTAAAACCGTCCACCCACCACCAGCGTCTTCTTCCTCTTTTCAGAGCGGAACAATTAGTGTTTCGTATAGAGTTAGTTAGTTATAGTTATGATGATATGAAGGTCCTTATCTTCACTCATCACTTTTGTTACTCATCATCATCACTGGGGTGGTTTCCTTTTCTTAAATATTATTTTTAATGGACAGGAGGAGATGTTGGTGTCTTAGTAAAAGACGGACTTGAAGTGTCTTGAAGTCGGTCGTGGTTTCAATCCAGTTCAATTCATAGTTTTCCTAATTTATAACAGTAGGGACTTTTTGGGTTTTCTAGCATTGAAAAAACAATAACAAATCCTGGAATTCAATTAGCTGTTAATCTTTAACGTGTAATCTTCTTCGCTTTGGCTTTGTTTCATCAAATTCAGGATTGAAAGTTTACCTTGGGACAGTTGTTACTGACTTATTGGGAAGTAATTGAAATTAGTAGTTGGAGTCATCATCATAATCCTTAAATAGTGTAGAATATAGACACCGTCCTCTACAGAATGTGTAAGCTGTTGTAATATTAATTATGGTTATGTTTTAAAACATGAGGTAGATAAGCCGCAGATCCCAGCAGTACGCCATACATACTTTTAAAAAGACAGTCTGGATTTTAATTCCTGAAATAAAATCTTTTCTGTTAATTCGGATCATAAGCAGTTTGCATTAGAAGATTTGGTTTGGTAATTCATAATTCTACGATCCTTATCTGCTCGGGTTTTGGAGTTTGTAGAAAGTCGTGTGTGTAACCAACTGTTTTTTTCTAACCTTGGTTTATTGTCAAATTCTTTCTGAATTAGTGAGCTGGAGGGACCTTGGACCTCATAAATGATTCATGGATGCATTTCAAAAACGGACTGGTAAGTCTTTTTATTAATATTATTTATTATCAACTTCTATTTTACAAGTCCAAAGTCTTCCGGCTGACACACAATTAACTTAATCGGTATTTTCCTGGTTCTGGTCTAATTGTAAGTCTTTGTCAACTGGTCATCTTGATTCATTTACAAAACGCCTACCTCATCCTCTGCAGTATAATCATACATATATGTACTGGCTGATGACAAGGGAAATCATTTGTTTAATTAGGTTTACTGGGAATTCGTGGTTAGTTAAAAATCTATTTCGATTAGGAGCTTATTAAAATGTAAGGTTAAGTGTAGAAGCTTATAACTTGCCTCGCATGAAACGAGCACCTCCCGAGAAGATTGACCATACAAACTTACCAACAATATGCTAATTGCTACTTGCTACATTGCTAGGTGGAGTCAGTCTGATAAAAAAGATCAATAGCATTAGGGCTACAGGATGTAAAAAAACTGTCCTCTTCAGATAAATCAATCACTAAGCGGTCATTATCTGACGCAGTGATAAGATGGTTTTTTTATGTAAAAGCATTGAAGGCCGAAGAAGAAGATGTTTCATTCTCATAGGATGTTAGAAACGGACTTATAAGTATTCCAACAAAAGTATAAAACAAAATTAAAAGACCAAGAATTTAATACCAAAGTCATTGGCTTCTAATTATTGAAACTATTGGTAAGGTTTAAGATTTTGCAAGTCATCTCAGAACCAGATGACAAAACTAGGACTGACTGTAATGCAGTTGGAAAAATATAGAACGTCTTTCAAACTAATTGATAAGGTCCAGTTAATCTTTCTGAGATAATATGACAGTTTTCAAGGGTGTGATGCAACTCGGAAGGTTTATTGGTGTACAACTAGTATAACTCAATGCTGACTGGCAGGACACAGTAGGTTTCTTACTGAAATGACAAAATAAGGAAATCCCACCTGTGTCCATAATCAGTAGCTTTCTATAGCATGAATATGGTAGATCGTCTTTGCTTGGCTTATACTCGTAGTTAATTAGATTTGCAAATAAAACGGAAGCAAACGTCCTTAGGTTGGCTTCAGCCTTCAGCCAATAAAGCTACTAATTCACATTTACACTATGAAATGAATAAGCTTTCGCAACCACCACCACCGAGTCTCAAATCTCAATCACGGTACTAAATACTCATCCTTCCATTTCCATACTCATTTTTTGAGGAACAACTTCGGCAGATAGGCATATAGTCTATGTAGTACTCGGTTATTTACACATTAGCTGCCCTAACTGTTTGAAACTTCACAAGTAGCTGTTTAATTTTAAAAATATATTCTGATTCCGTGAAACCCATCCGTGTCCCAATTTATTGGGGACGAGGAGTAGATAAGCTTTCAATCAATCAAGGAACACCTGTACCTAGTTTTACGAACAAGTGTAAGACCATATTTAGTTTTTACTTTCTCTATCGTAAATTTTTAACGTTTCCTCTCTGAATTAATTTCATAGAAAAATAAGAGGTGTTGTAATTTACTCAGGATATTGTTAGTAGTTTGTGCGTCAAAGAATTTTGTTACAAGTTCGGGTTTAAAAAAAAATTTACACGTAAACTGAGGTCAGGAACGGAGGTTACAATTAACTACGAAAATAAAGGAATCCATCTCTCTTAGTGTGGTTAGTTCGTTACACACCCTCAAATTTCCTATTTTTAAAATTGTGGGATGGGACATGTTTAACATTGTGAGGGTTGGAATAATTTTAATAAGTAATTAATTTAGGGGAGCTTCCAATATTTTAGATAGGCAGATTTTATCAAAATTAAATTAGGAGGAAAATTGTTATTGAACTGATTTAAGATCTTGGAAATAATGAAATTTGATTTTTTAAGCGGAAACAAACATTCTTTGAACAAAAATAGTTACTAATTCTAATAGGCTACAGTTTAATATTTAATTTGGCTTTCATTTTTGAAAAGAGCTTTATCAAAGGTTGAGTTTGCTTATGTGAATCATATGTTTATTTCCCATTCCATATTGAACTTCCATCATTTGTGTCCTTGTACAAATCTAGATATGTAAGCCTGTTTGTGGTTAATCAGTTTAGCTCAAATGTAAACAAGGCTTGTGGTACTTTGGACTTTGGAGACTGTTTAGGATAAAATACAAAGTTGCTAGCTAATCAGTTTTGAACAAGATCAAAAGAAGTCGAGGTGAAGTGAATGAGCGAAATTAGGCTTGGGTTTCGAATTTTGTTCATCTGTCCATTGATAATGACCTAAACAATTAAACGGATGATGAACTGAGTCAGATCAGCCTAACATTTAGTATGAGGAGTATAGCATCTGCAGAAAAAACGTTTTTGAGTAATACGCAAATTCAGCAGGCAGAAAACAGTGCCTACCTACTGTCTATGGTTAGTGATTCATATTATTCAATTGATTAAAAACTTAGTTCCTAGCATATTTTTAAAGCCATTTGACAAACAGTGACTGTTTGGTTTGGAATGGAACACTGGATGTGCTCTAATAATATTAGCTTCAGTATGCATTTTGTTGGAGCTGAGTGTGAAGATGGGAAAGTTAAGCTACATAATTTTTAATGATTATATTCAGTTATATTTATGACTTTATTTACAGTCATACATAATATTAAATAATATAGCCATGGCTTGCTCATCTGCTGAACTCAGATGGCTTCTTTTATCTGAATGCGCAACAACTGTTGATATTGGTGGAATAATTGTGAAAAGAAGGAATTGAAAGCATGCACGGTTAACAATTAAATTCCTAAAATCTATATTTGGAATGGATTTGTAATTCGTTCGTGACCAGGAATCGGAATGTCAGAGTTTGGAGTTTTTTCTGTTGCCAAAAAGCTTCCTGGCAATTCAAATTCAACACGAGTGCCTGTTTTACTTTCATTGTTGACTTCCATGACCACTTTGAATACTGTTTGAAATCATTTTTACAAATTATCACCATTCGATCATTTTTAACCAATTGACGTAAGCTGATGGTTATACGAATAGCGAAGTCCTTGTTGCGTAAAATATTTATGTGTAGTCGCACCCTTTGACTGCTTCCTTGGCTTAGAGTTCTGGCAAAAAAGACCGTCGACGGAATAACTTGCTTGTTTTCCTTGCTTGTTTGGTACGTTTGCAATTTAACTCCTTTGAAATTTATTAATTTCTCTATCAAATCTGCATCCAGTAGATTGGATGGGAAATGAAAATGGAATCTTCTCAGGGTTCTCTCTATTTCATTTTGTACATAAAAAACGCTTACTTACAAGTTTTGGGTAGGGATTCCCGTGTTTTCATAGGCGGAAATTAACCTGAATGAATTGCAACCAGTATCAAGTCTGAGGTGTAATTACTTCTGGAAAGAACAGAAGAAATTCTGTCGTAACATCTGTGCATATAAATAATAAGGAGTTTTAAGCTAGTCGAGTTTTTGTAACGAAGGATGCTATGCTTGCATAATCGAAATCAGTGTAGAGTCAGTCATCCTTTTTCAGGAAATTGAGACTGCATTGTACTAATTTAACGATTTCCAGTTTTGCATAGGGAAGATAAGTGTAGGTAACAAGTTGCACGCCGACATGAAACAACCGTGGAACCTTATGTCTTTACTTATATCAACATTTTTAATTTCATTTCGGACATAGCACTTAATTGTGGTATTGGCTGATAAATTATCTTTATATAAATAACAGTTTTCTTAAAAGATATCATGCACAGTCACATGTTACTCCGTGCCTCCGTGAAAACTTCTATATTGTCTGTCTTGCATTTTCCAATTTACAGCTTACGTAAAGCAGTACGATATGAGTCAGACTTTATTATGATCCATGGTATGTGCATGTTTTCTGAAGTTTGTACTTTCAAAGTTTATGAACGTAGTTTCCTTCTAGTATTTTTTGCCCCATATTAAGTTGTTATCCAACTATGGCAAAAGTAGTTTGCACATTTACTATGTATTGCACATGAGGTAATGTTATATTATTTAGAATTTTAAATTCTTTAGGAAAGTCGACAATAGTGATGAAATGTCCAGACTCAGTGCTGGCAGTATACACAACTAGTACATAATAAATTAGACGTAACTACTTTCACCTAAATCTATAACTAGCTGTATTCTGATGTTATTAAGTGTTGTATGTCGCTAGCTGCTTTACGGGATTGATTGTGAGGGTCATGTATTATTGAATATTTTGCAGTTTTGATTGAGGGCCACCGATTTAGAGTTTGATGGGTTTTGTGCATAGTTTGAACGGAAAACGAAGCCAAAATATTATAATTACGTTTACAGAAAACTTAGTATTTAAATTTTCGGTCAATTTAAAAATCTTCTTTGGTTTTCTGAGATTCGTTAAAACCTTTTGTTTATGACACCGAACATGGGATATTTTCTGTTAAAACGTATCTCACAAAATCCTGTATAATAATATAATCGTTTTGCATTACTTGCTACAAGAAAACAGGAAATGTAATCAAAAGGGCATGCAACTCCCGATTAACCGTGTAAATAGTAAGCATGAGACCTACCCATGAATATTATCATTTAGTTTCGTGACTGTTGATCAGTATTGGTTTATTCAGCTTTGAATATGATAAATGCTAACATGATCTTCCATCACTCCATCCACAAGTATTTCAATAATTTCAGCTGTGGTAAGTCCTTCAAAAACATGTGAAAAGTTTATTGTTTATATAAATGCAATGATGGCTTGCAACATTGTATGTATTTTGTGAGACAATGCGATTGTCCAACCATCGAGATATCCCTTGCGAGGCTTATCGTACTACAACCTGTCAGACTTTGTCAATTACCAATTGTCCATTACTTTAATAGACTGTAAACCAAAAGTCTGGCCCACATACTACGAATTATTTCGAGGTAAACACATGCACAGATCAGATAGATACACACATGAAAAAGTTAGTTCAAAGTAAGACAATTCAAGTTGTTCAAACCTTCAGATTTTAAAGCGAATTATCTAGATAATGAAAATGGTGGCATTGCAGTGTTCAATAAGTCCACAAAATTGAGAATAGACCCAAATGAGTTATGACTGATTCAACAGTTTTTTTTGCAATTACAGCCATAATTTTATAATTTTAATGGGCTGATTCTGTAAGAAAGTAGTTAACATAAGACTAATACTATCTTTAAAAATGACTGTTTCGTATGAATGAGTCATTCAAAGTTATTGTGTATCGTAAAAGTATAAATATACTTAAGATCTATAGTAGTTATAGCTGCTACGATGTTTAGATTTTCAGTACCAAGACTACTGACCCGATCCTCTTTTCGTTTAATAGGCTTAAATTGAATTGCAGAAGGTTTGAAGAATGTAAACTAATTTAATCCTATGGTTTAATTTTTCAGTTATCCTGTGAGCAGTGACCACCACAAGATTATATTCATCGACTTTGTTGTCCCCCGAAGAACTTCATATTTATCTGGCCTTGAGGTGTAAATGAATATTCCTGAACGAGCTTAGCAGATTACGTGTGTAAAAGCCCTTCAAATACACATACCTAAAATGATCCTGGGAGTTGAATACTGGTTGCTGGTAGAGATTTAATACATAGGATTTGTACAATAATCAATGAATACTGCTGTTCTACATGTACGAAAAACCGAACTTGTAGCTACATCCGAATACATATATCAATACTTGACGTATTCGAAGATTTTCAATAGTTTTACGCCTCAAAGTTGAGCATCATGGCGTGCTCTACCAGGTGTAAACTGGGAAGTGCCACAACCGTCGGTGTAGTCTTAACCACATTAGGAGCAGTTTTTGTGGTTTATTGGCCAGTCATATTTGATAATGTGCTGAATGATGTAAGTGCTTATAACGATTATGATAATGTTTTTAAGAACATATGTACTTAATTGTAATATTTTAAGTAAGCAATTGATTTCTTGTTTTTTTTCGCAGCAACTCGCCCTTTCTGAAACTTCAAAAAGTTTTGATCTGTGGGAAGTTACTCCGATTCCAATGTACATAGAATTTTACTTTTTTAATTGGACGAATCCTAAGGACGTTCGCAGTACTGATACGAGACCTATTTTACAAGAATTAGGACCTTATGTGTTCAAGTGAGTAACAAAGTCTATTTAATGCCGATCTGTAATTTTCATGCTATCCTTAAAGGAAATCGTTATTATTCTGTTTGATAAGAATTTTTACATTAACTAATATTTTAGAGAACATCGAAAGAAGGTTAAGATAAACTGGTTTCATGAAAATAATACGGTTACATTTCTTCAAAATCGAACTTGGGAGTTCCAGCCCAATCTTTCCAATGGAAGCCTTGATGATATTATATTTACATTAAATATTCCAGCAATCGTAAGTCAATTTTAATCTTGAAATTTATCGTGCATTTCATCGTAAATACTACAGTTACTGAGTACGTACTTTACTGTTTCAGACGGCAGCCTTTTCCGTAAGAAAAAGTTCTGCCCTGGAAAAAGCTATTTTGAATCAAGCCATGCGACTTTTGGGAACTAAGATCTGGGTGAATAAGAAAGTCAGCGAGTTCTTATTTGATGGCTATCGGGATCCTCTTTTAGATTTAGCAGCTATAATTCCTCCTGAATTCGTACCTGTAACAATTCCTTTCGACAAGTTCGGATGGTTTTATACCGTAAGACGCTTTCTTGCAAGTCAAAATGTTTTTACTTTTTAAATCTCAGATTTAATTTTAATTTGACATCATTTATAGCGTAATGGATCTGCTACATATGATGGGCTTTTCAACATGTACACTGGAAAGGACGACATCAAAAAATTTGGAACAATGGGTGAATGGAATAATGAAAACTCCACCAATTACTACGCTTCTTACTGTGGAAACGTCAATGGCTCTGCGGGGGAGTTTTTCCCACCTAAGCGAACAAAAACCTCAATTTCTTTATTCAGTCCTGATGTGTGTCGAACGCTGACGCTAAGCTACAAAGAGGAAGTCAAAGTAGATGGGATCAGTGGTTACCGATACTGGGGAGATGATAGTATGTTAGACAATGCAACTACGTGCGCTGATAATTGGTGCTTCTGTCCTTCAGGGGAATGTGCCCCGAATGGTGCAATAGACGTTTCTACTTGCAAGTAAGATTGTGTAAAGTTGGTAACGATATTTAAATTCGTTATGAAATTAATCTTAAAAAATTGTTAATTCAGATGGGGAGCTCCAGCCTTCATTTCGTTCCCTCATTTCTATCACGCAGATCCTTCATATAGACAAGCAGTAATTGGAATGAAGCCGGAGATGGAGAAACATCAAATGTTCATTGATATTGAACCGGTAAAAACGGACTCAGTTAAAACGATTAATTGGAAATATATACAAAACATCTCAGTTAACAGTAAAGATTTTGTTGATAAATGGTATTATCTTACAATTTTAGAACTCAGGGATACCACTTCAAGTTGCTGCATCCCTTCAAATTAACATATTGTTACAGCCAATGGAAGAGTTTTCGTAAGTTGTTATACTTTGATTTAATGTTGGATTTTTTTGACATTGCTGTATGAATAACAATTATACATTTCATAAATATGTACATATCTTTCAGAATTCTTCGTGGGGTGCCAAAAATATATTTTCCTGCTATATGGTTCAAGCAAACAGCCCGTATAGACGATGAGATCGGACCACAAGTGAAGTGGCTTTCAATAATTCCGTCCATGGGATCAATTATATTTTATGTCCTACTAAGCGCAGGGGTCACGATGCTTTTGATCGTCGGTATTTGTTACATTACTATGAGATGTCGAAAGGATGAAGACACCGTGATTTTGGTAAACTCGTAATATCTGGATTTATTCTGAGAAGTTGATAAGGCTGTTATGCATAATTGAACGTGGACAAATACTTATTACACATCTACAGTAGTTAGTTTGAGTCGAGATTTTGTAATTTAAAAACGCTAAAGCCCGTTTACTAAATACGCCATAAATTCTGTAAGAAGGAAGTGTACCTTATCCCTTTTTAAAAAACAACTTGATTTTACTCTACTTATTTAACTTGTATTCTTAAACCTTCAAAATCAATGCAGTTTACTATTTTGTTTTGTATTCTTCGTAGTATGTAACATTATTACCTGCTATGAATTAAACTTACACTGCAAAAAACTATAACCTACGGTGCCTGGTCTTGCTATAAGCATTTAAATTGCAATTAATCTCTCATAAAGTAATTAGCTTGGGTAGATTTGATTTTTTGGATCCCATAAAACCGTAGTTGGAGTTTTCTAAGTTTTTTTAGCAATATCGTAAGAGTTAGCTTTGGAATGGAAGCGAATTCTAGTCACGCTATAGGGTCTTCCCTATGTGACATTTTTCATATGCAGCTGGGCTGTTCTTGGTTATTGTAGCTTCATATTGGTCAGCTGCAACCCCTTGGTGAAAGCCCCTTAGAGTAATTAATCAAATGGCAAATTATTTATTTGGAAATGTAGAAGCTTAAGCTACTGATGTATTGACATAACGGACAGTTGCGACTACCATTGGCATTTTCGTGTGTCGCGTTTCTTACCACGATTATTGGACCCCTGATAATTACAGAGATATGGAGCATTCGCATCTAAAACCAGGCTCTTGGGGGTAGTGCAGGCTGTTTCCATTGTATTTTCAAAGTTTCGGAGAAACAAAGTTCAACCGGAGCCAATTATAACCATTCATAACTGCTCTTCGGGGGCTACTAATTTTGCAGCCAAGGATCTGCATGGTAATAAGTTGGAGAAAGCATCAATCACCACTACTACATCTCCTGGAGCAACGACTTTACTCGATACCTACAACAACTGCATTAGACGTCATTCTCAAGTTAGCTTTCTTCAGAATAATGATGATGAAGAGCGGTCACCGCTTAATCAAGATCTCCTGTGTTGAAGGCTTTTATTTGTTCAAAACTACCAACGATTCCAAAGATCCTAATATAAAGCAGTTTCTCTATTTTCAAATCTGTTAGCTTTCAGTATTATCAAAACTTGGCTGGTCAATCCGACATGGACCTTAAATTGCATAGCGATATTCGATGTCTGGGGTCAGATATAAATTGGCTAAATGACATGAGGATGGATGTTCCTCTTGTTTTAAACTTGTTTTTAACAAATCAATCCAATGTGTGTATTCATCGCGTTCTTACTACCAACTACCAGTTCATATTTAAAATGTATAGTGCCATGCCTCTTTCCGAAAACATTGGAAAACGCATTTGCATTATTTGCGCTTAATAAATGTCATCCGGACCGAGGGCCATGTAATACGACTTAATCAAACGGCAAGTGTTTTGTGTTTTAAATAAAAAAAATTGAATGAACAAGTGATTTACTTTGAATGATAGTAATTTTAAAAGGGGGACTTGGAATTTATCGACTACCATGAATACATAGATGATAAATCCATGGCCGAATTTATCAACTATGGTATGAATATGATCAATGTTAGAGTGGGGATCATCTCCTCTCTGCCCCACCCGATCCCTATTCCATGATTGGGCGGTCTTCCCACTCAATGTTTCTCCCTTCTTCAAACCGGGTCCTCGTGGTCCGTGTCTTCATTCACTTCCCCGCTCATCCTGGCCTAGTCGGACGTGTTCTTCTCTACTTTCTACAATCAAGATCAACCAAGACGGTAAGTTGGATGAAGCCTTTTCTTTTTCCGTTGTTGGGGGTTTTCTTTGGAAAGTTCGGGAGGGATTTATTTTTTGATTTAAGATTTAATGTGTTCTCAAGGGTCAAAGGGTGGTAGTGGTTTCTGGTTTGGTTGGTTTTTGGTAGAGTTGAGGCATAACATTCTCACATTTCCCTTTCCCACTGCAGTTTGTGGCGTTCGGTGCTGTAGTAACTTCTGAATCTGGTGGTGTCAATTATGGCTCCATTTCATATTTCCAATTCCATTAGAACTTACTTGAATTGCATTTCAAACAAGAATTGTTTGCAGACGGCATGCATTCTTCCTGCAACGAAACGAAGAAACTTTCTCGATGTGCGTATGCATGTACACTGCACTAAAATATATTGAAAGCAAACTCTTGGCTCGTAGCAAATGAGGATTGTTTTTTTGGGAAAGAGGTCGCAACGGGGAAAAAGATGTACCATTTTTAATAATGTTGTGGGTTAGATTGGTCTAACTACATTTTTCCATTCATAGTAGGGCGAAAAAAACACTACGTAATTGGGAGCTGCTAGAGCATAGACCGGGGATTGTATATTAAACAATTTGGTGCAATGGTTAAGAATAACAACATTTTGAACTATTGAACTACTTAAATACAATTGTATCGCATAGAACTTATTTTTGACCCTTTGTTAACCTGCTTCAGTTGCCCATTTCATGTATTTCAGATCTAAAACAATCAGAATTCAGGATGGATGGAGGAGGTGTAGAGGGTCTGGATAATGTAGTGCAGAAAACGGAACGGCCACCAGTTCGGTCATATGTCGGACACATTATAAATCCTCTGGAAATCGATTTGGTATTTAAATTTGTCCAATGTTCACTCATTTATGTACGTTAATTTTTGTTTTTTATTAAAAGAAATTAATAGATGATGGAATTGAATTGAATCGCAGGTATTGGTCGAGGTGATGAAACACATGACGCACGATACCCTGGGGGCTTGTTTCTTAGTCTCTAAAAGGTGGAGAAAGAAAGCGTTGGAAGAAATGATTTCACGTGAAATCGCTGGATCTGTCGGACCGGACGCGGACTTGAAAGAAATCGAAAAACTTCATGCAGAAGGAATTGAGCAGATTAAGTTGTGGGTCGACGCCTTGTGCGAGGGAATGACCCGATGACCCTCTCCAGCTGTTGTTTCACAATCCTTGATTCTTGTTCAGTATGCAAAATTTATATCATTTATACCTTGCCTTATTCATTGTTGGCTATGTGTTACGGTGGCGTGTTTGTACCTACACCCGTCCGTACCCGTTTCAATCGTATTTTATACACTCATGAATAAATATATGTAGTGAACAGTGAATTATGGTCAAGTGATGTTATTTTAGGATTTGAAGCTGGTGTTGTATCAAATCCAAGTTCATAAAATCGCAGTCGAAATAAATAACTCAACCTTATGTAGTTCGAGCAGTACATAGCTTGTAATCAAGCTCCAGCCATTTTTAATTCATCAACCGATTTTAGACAATCATTTATTGCACGCCAAATATACAATGTCTCATTTCATATTCTGTCTACTCGGTGAAAGGGACCATCTTCAAAACATCTTACGTCTCCGTACCGGATGTTATCTAAAAGCAACTGCGTTAAGAATAACTCGACTGGCGTATGTATATAGTGTAGTATTGAATTTATTTTCTTTGATATCACAGAACAATAAATATAATGAGGAATAAGTTATTGGGTTGGCTGGTCAATTATTGTAAACGTAAGACATGTATGCATTTCAAGGGTCTTATGGTATCTTTGAGATTATTTGGGAACATATTCACTAGTCCCCTGAAGCATGAAGATGACAAAATTATAATTAGCGTTAATAATTTGATTTTTATGCTTATATTCTTACTTACGAACATTCAACAACATTTTTAAACCCTGAGACGTTATCTATATGACTGGAGAAGTATTAACGTCATACTAATTACTATTTACTATAGCTCTGTAATAAAATTAACATTTTAACGGAACGGAAGATGTCTGGGTGGACACATAGAAAGGCGCACGACATTGCTTCATAGTTGTCTATTAAAAATGCACGAATAATGTCTACTCAGAAGTCTTTAACTCTTTAACAACTTGTAGTACAGGTACAACAACAAAGGTTACAATGTAAAACAAACTAGAACGACAACGGTATAATATTCAAAGTTACATCAGAACACAATAAGAAACAAGGTTATAAGGGGAACGATCATCACAACATTTCTATTCATAATTGCAACATCTTGTTTGGTTTCATCAATTTGACCAATCATCTTTTACTGAATGTTTTCCTACATACGTAGGGGAATCCTGTCACTTAAACAACATCATGCGAAAGGTCAGCCTAACTGATTTTAGTGTGACTGTTTTTTTAGTGTGAACCAGTTCCACACGCCTAGAAAATGCTAACATGCCAGCAATGCTCAGACATTTTACAGGATATTTTCAAAACGTAAAGCACTTGATGCGTAAGGCAGGAAAGGTGTCGCTAATAATAAGTTTTGTTTATCCATCTTCTCATATTGAATGATGAATAGATAAAGATCCCATATAACTTCTGATAAGCACTTTACACCGACGCAGACTTGATAACTATTTATCGGAAAATTCTACGAATTTCCGGTTTTCTAACAAAGCGGTATTAGCAAACGTATGGTTATTTGTGCTGATATGACAGAATGCACATACAAAAAATAGTTCGTATAAAAAGATGCCTATTGCACTACATTTTCAGAACGTTGAAGATTAAAAGAGTAATGCATTTCTCCTTCACGCAATAATGATAGATAGCTCGTAATCCTGCAAGGTAACTACAGCCTTTACTGTTAATGAATTACAAATTCTCGAAGTAACTCTTAGTAAGCGGGTTGTATTAGATAACAGAGGTCAGTATCGCATTTACATTCTTAATACATATAGCACCAGTATGGCGAGGTCCAGAAATCTTGTCCACTCATTCGTCAGAAATTATCAAGCAGTTTTGTAAATTAAAGTTTATACTAATGTCTAGCGCCACTTTCTCGGTGCGTCGAAGGCGGTTTCTCCCTTCGTGCAATGTCGATCATACGGAATACCAATACTGACAATACCTTGTCTAAGGGGTCACAGAAGCCCCGCTGCATCCATTTTGGAATTGTAATTCGAGCGTGTGAAAATCCTAATTTATGTAGTATGTAGTCAACTCCGTACGGCTCGATACTCTTTCCAGCCCAAGACAATAATCTGACTGTAGGTTCCAGTTGCCATGTTTTACAAAGGTAATCTCTCCAATCTCGTTGCAACGCAGCCTCTTCTAGCTCTAACTGAGATACAGAACTCGCTCCGTCTCCGGTACCAAGGCTGCTCATATCTCTGGGGGCAGGAGGTGAAACGCTGGAGGATGGATTTTGACCGTCAGATTCCTCCATCCTTACAGACGGGCTATGACTTCTACCTGCTGCTAACTGTGCAAAAACCTAAAATAAAACCAAATTTACCAAACAATATCCTCTACCTCTTAAAATCCTTAGATTTACAAGCCTTACCAGTTTCTCTTTCTCCTTAACATACGAAGTAATTAAGTCATGGAGAAAGAAAAATGCTTCCGCATCTACGGTCACGAATATATGATCCCCAAATTCTGTTATGAAGCTGCATTCAACGACTGGTCGATTACCTATGAATGAAACAAGTTGTGTACCTAAAACCTGTTTTTATGAAATGTCTAACCCGTAGTCTTGGAAGCACTTATTCTTACCTGTAGAATCAGGAGTTTTGCATGCTTGCAAATGCTCTGTCTTAAAAAACAGCTCCAAGCTAGGGAGCGCAAATATCACTTCTCTATTATGGTTTGGGTCGTGCAATCGAGCAGGAGTTCTTCGTTCAGACCCACCAGAGTCAGCTCGCTCTCTTTCAACCCGCTCTCGCTCCTTCTCTAGACTTGGAAATCGTTGTACATCTGCACAAAATAATAAATTCAAGATGAATCTTAGAAAATTCGAAAACCTATTGTAAAAAAAAAAATCAATCTACCATCGATTTCGCTGGGAGCAAACGCATAATGGAACCATTCGTGCAGTGTCCTAAACTGCGGGGGAAACATGACATTGCGGGTTATTCTACAAACCATTGCCATGCTTTCGTGTTGGACGCTGCTTATGGTCAAAGCGTGTTGATTTTGTTGTCCAAGAGAAAAGTTTAAATTTTGAATAACATGGACCGATCCAGAATCAGAAGAATGCGTTTCTTGTGCTTCCGTTGAAAATGATATAAAGGGTTCCTTCAAGCTAAACAAGGCCCACGATTTTGCTTTAAAATTGACTCCATGGAAGCAAGCCAGTGAAATGTTTCTTCCATGAAGGTCCATGGTCCCTCCAAGAACAGTTCCACTATCGGGTAGTGAAATTGGCATGGAGCTGATTGACATGCGAGAGACCTTTTCCAGTACTTCTTGCCAATGACGATGATGACGGAGCTCTTCCCATAAACCTCCTGCAAAAATTTTGCATTTATATTTTTAATTAACGTTTTTACAACAATACAACAACTTTTATATATTTATGTTTTAATATTCAAATTTTCTTGCCTTCAGGAAGTTTCTTTTTAGCTTTTCTTGGCATTGAAGGGGTTAACGATGCACTTTCTTGAACTTGTAGTGTAGAAAATACGTATTTACTGCTCTTAAACTGTTGACTAAAGAACTCTTCTAGCTTGCAATGCATTTTCAACAAATCCACCGTTGTAGATTTTGAAATCATTAACTGCAGTTGGTCCCATGCCATGTCTCCGTGAATAAATATCATTGCAGGGCTGAAAACGTCCAACAATAAAATTATTCAAATGAAGTTATTCCTATACTAACCGTGTATTTCTGTTCTTACCGGTAAGTCGCCAAAGCCACGTCTTTTTGACTTCGATGGATTGGTCTAACATGCCACTCATCTTTAAGAGTCACCTCCAGTGCACTCACTCGTCCCATCAAGACGCTTGTACCCATGAAATCCAATCGCAATTCCACACCATACATTTTAAATCCGATGTTGTGATGTGGCTCGACACCAGGATCCTCTTTAACTCGTCCAAACGCATTCAACTGGGTCAACTCAAAAGTCCCAGCTACAATACCTCCTTTGGCATCGATGTATGAAGAATCCAGACCAACGCTTACGTACACGTTTTTATGACCCGTACTTCCAATTGATATGCGTCCATCAGATTTTGCCCCACGAATAAGCCAACTGTTACCACACAAATTAAAAATCAACATCAAAGTTAAGCCGTGCCATAATTAGGTAATAGAATTGTAAGATTCTATAACTAACTTGACGTTTCCCATGACATTTCCCATGTTCATGTGGACATTTAATTTCGTAAAATTTACGGTGAAAAGGACTAGAGTTTCCCAATACGAAATTCCACTCGCAGGTTCCTTCCCTTCATCTTCACTTCGACTTTTAGATGACTTGCTCCCTGCGAAAACTGCAATTTTACTAATGCATTACAAACTTCTTATACTACAGCAAGATCAGCGATTTGGGTAATTCTAGATTCATAAATATATACGAGCTTACAGTCCAGTTTGCTACCTCGGCGTTTGTGTTCACTCTCAAAGTTAAGTCGCAGCTTTTCTTTTTGTGCAGGTGATATCCCAAAAGTAATAGAATTTCGTCGGTCCTCACTACAAAAATCCAGGGCAAATCGTTACACAAATACTCAAAATATGCTGTGTACACTTTGACGGCATCAATTTCGTACCACTTCGGTGGAAAAACAGGACTGCTATTTCCGGAATATGTAGACTGATCTCCGCCTACTTCGTCATCGTACATGGATGTCGTAGACAAATCTCCAAGAAACAAGCGACGAACAATAGATCGGCGGTACCAGGCTTTGGGGAATGCTAAGATCTCAGTGAGACGTCGCATATCGTATTTAAATGAAGCGGATCCTATGTCTATAATACCTGTACATTCAATTCAATTAAAATTGTAAATTTTTATATCCACGAAATCCTAAACAATTGTCAATCAATAAATTTTATCCAGTAGACGTACTTGAAAACCTAATGGCAGCCTGTTGATTTTCTGAATTATTTTGATGAAAAGATCTGCTTTCCCCAGTATTTTGACTTCCACCGGTTACATGAATTTTTCGACTCCGAGACAAATGAAGCTTAACAAACTCAACATTCATACTAACAGAATCCTTTCTTTCGTTATCACTCAAAGGACTCCATTCTCCTTATTATATATAAAAACATAGATATGTATATCAAACGGAGAAATATTACAAATGAAAACTGAATTGCCAATACAAAACTTACCAGCCTTTTTTGCAGCCCCATAAGGGTGGAATATGTATAAGGAAAAATCGGATAAGCATCCGGTCACACTCAACCCTCCAACAGCAAGCTGTTGACTGTCTTTGTCTTTTATTCCACCCAGATCTGCGGAGTACCTCCAACTCCGGCTTTTCGAGCTCGAAGATATATTTGGGTTTGAGAATTCACTGTTTCAAAATTCAAGGTTATAATTAAATTGACAGAGCTTAGGTAAATTGTTCGATGAATTTAGTCAAGTTTCTTACTCCTGCTCTGCTTCAGCTCGTTTCGATGAAAATACAACGTCTAAGGAAGGAAGTCGAAGCATACATTCCACTCTAGAGATTGGTTGACAAGAAAACCGAAACGTTGACGGTTGCATGTGAAAATATACTACAACATCAACTGGGAACGAAGCATAGTATGTGCTAGCTACACCGCTTGCTGCATCTGCATTTAAAAAAGCAATTGAATTATATTATTCATCGGGTATTTCCGGAAAATCCATGTAAATACAATTTAAATTCATACCAGTTTGGATACTACTACCATCAAAACTTTTTTGACTGACTGGAATAGGTATGGGTTCTAGTGTCTGCTCAAGAAAGTCTAAAATGTGTGGACTGATAATTGTTTCTTCTGGAACTGAATGTAAAGTGATCCAAGCAAACAGTGAAGCTTTCTTCGTTCCACTCTTTCTTCCTGAACCTAAATTGAAGCCACCAAGTGTACCGCTGCTACTACCGGAATCTGATCGTTCATGGGTGGGTCGATTTAGTGAGCTCAATAGCGAATCTCGTTCTCTATCTTCGTACAAAGTATGAGAATCATAGTGAACCTGTTACAAAATACGTGAATAAAATAAGCTAGGTCATAATTCATAGGTGATCTCGATATATTTAATGCACATTTTGTAAAACCGTGAGTGAATTGATAAAATACCTTCACATCGAGACCAGGTATGTGGAATACAGTGACATCAGTCTGCCCAGCTGAACTGCCGAAAGGAGATTTAATCCTTGAAGATGATAAATTGTGGCGCCCCTTTCTGGAACTGACAGGACTGCTAATGTGAAGCAATGAGTCATAACCTGATCCACTTCGCTCGCTTCGTTTCCTTCCCCTAAAATTTAAGCAACAATATAGGTAGGTAAACGCAAGTAAAAACATTAACTACAAATATGGTATCAGCAAATTAGGTAGTATGTTATTTCGTGCTGCCTTTACCGAGATTCTGGGTCTTCCTCTTTGGCTTTCGTATGTAAGACGCATTTGCCACTGTTGATGAACACTTTTACATCTAACTCCAGGTCCACATTTGGCTCTTGAGCTTTATGGGAAACAGAACTTCCGGGTGTCAAATGACCGCCTCCAAATTCCTTTCCCTCGTTTCTGGAGTAAATGTTTGTGTAATGTCTCAATTAGTCGTATACACTTCGATAACTCATTTTCAGAAAAACATATGAACGACAGAGAAAATATACCCTTCCGATTTTGATCCATTATCAGTTGCACCATCTTCTAGCCAAACGCCAACGTACTCATCATCATCGTCGGGTGTTGTAATATTAGCACTGTCTACGGAACATTGCCTGTTGATTTTTAAATAGCAATTAGTGTTGGTCCAAACTTGAAATATTGATCAGTTCCAATGAAAACAAGCTCAAATAACTTAAATAAAAGAAAATTAGATTTCATAAACAAAATCAAGCGACAACTAAATCGTAAATCCCAGAAAACAATAAAAAGGATGCGATCAACCAACGGAACTACTCTACAGGATTTCCACCGCAAAACAGATTAAAAACTGCCCAAGTAATGAATACTGTACCGCTGGGTTTCTCCGAACGTAACCCTTTGTTTAGATTTAAAACGAAGGGAATGGGACCTAGATGGTCCTTCTCGAGGGGAGCTCTCTGTACTTGGAGGAGAAGCCGATTCAACAGGGCTAACAATTACACATATAAAGATTTCCCATAAGCCATTGTTACATTTCTTCGTAATTCCAAGTTAGAGTCATAATAATCATTAACAATTATAATCCATCAGCAAACTGTGGCGCAAACACGACACCAGGACATAAATATATGACCTATATAATATAACTAGGCATATGTAAGCTGATTTTGTAACATAGACATAGATTAGATAATTCCCTTTAGAGAATTAGAAAATTTATAGCGAATACTTTTTATCAGCTACGTAAACGGATGTAATATTTATTTGACTATTACAACGTAATTTATTTTTAAGAGAAAAATACAAACCTGCCAACGTCAAACTTTTTCTCCGACTCTGGAGTGGGCATTGCCAAGGACTTTGAACGCATCTGCAACGGTTTTGTGGACCCCAGCCCGAACTTGCTGGAAGCTCTGGTACTTTGACGCCTTAGCTTTTTTATCCAGTCCCTCCGGAAATCCTGTAATGTATGAGGTTGTGTTTGAGGTCGTAATTTCAAGTTTTGTTACGAAATATGTAAGGGGCTGTCCCAGAAGTCGATGCACAAAATTCAAATCGCTGTAACTTTTGAACGAAGCGACGGATTTTAATAAA
>JAQFZA010000310.1:0-27994 GCA_034695115.1 Desoria olivacea
GGGGACGGAGGGAAGCCCGTTAATTCTAATAAAAACCCTCTTTTCAACCCGTGTCGGGTTGAGTGGGCCGCTAGTTATAATTATTGTGTAGATTAGTTTAAAGTCTAATCAACATCGGATTATACAGATTTTGGTTAATACATTTTATTTAATTGTAGTGGGTGGATATTTAAAACGGAAGTAGGTGGGGGGCTAAAGCTAAAGAACGTCTAAATCCAAACATGTATGTCTTTCGGAATCCGGAATGTTTTGATGACTTCAGTCAGTTCTGAAGTTCAAACGGAAGTTAAGATAAAGGCCATCGCATTTCATATTCAGCTCAATTATTTTCCGATAAAGTTATTGTATTCGAAGAGTAGACATGGATAGAGGATGCTGTTAATAAATAGTGATTGGTTTATGATTGAATTTTTTTTTCCATTATGATTAATTCTGGCATGAATTTTATGGAATGATTTTGCTTATGAAAAGTTTTTGATACGAATAGTTTGGTATGAGAATATGATCGATATAAGGTATAGTTGGTGTGAATAGTCTTGGAATTCGAATGGACTTATAAAAATATATGATGTGTTTGAAATATACAGAATCTAAAGTCTAGTTGTTGGTTTCATTATCAACGGCTATTAATAACATTAAGCTTGCATGGAGTGAAAGTTTAGGATGAATGAAGGTGAAATTGATTAATCTGTATTTTGGCCATTCGGAAACTAATGTTTTGTGTCACTTAAAAATAGAATATGATATGTAGGCAAGTTGTAAAATTGTAAACATAGGTTGTCACAAGTCTTTAGGTTCTACTAGAAAAAGCATAAATTATCTTAAAAATCATCGACTTCGGCAACTTAGGTATAATTTTAATAGGTTTCTAGCATCTAGGGCTGGAAATTCATGGAAAAAGGTTCACTGCATAATATTAAGTTAGTCCAACAAATGAAATTCATCTGACCCTAATTTTGACTGCATATTCCGCATACGATTTTGTATTTCGGGATTTTTGTCCATTGATATTTTTAGCGGATTTTCAAGAAAAAACTGCAATTACATCTTGGGATTTCAGATTTGATTAGTTAAAAGCAAATACATACAAAAATGCAATAATACAATAATAATAATAATAAAACATTCCATAATTAATATTTAAAGTGGAAAGGAATATTTTTTTTAATATCCGTCTTTACTAATCCCATGTTTATTTGCATGTACATACCGAATGCATTTTCATCCCTTTTAAGGTTCCCATTCCAACAGTTTCAAGGAAGTTTGGGATTTCAGATTTGATTAGTTAAAAGCAAATACATACAAAATTATAATAATAAAACATTCCATAATTGATATTTAAAGTGGAACGGAATATTTTTTTTTAAATATCCGTCTTTACTAATCCGATGTTTATTTGCATGTACATACCGAATGCATTTTCATGTCTACATTTTCGCTTTTAACGTTCCCATTCCAACAGTTTCAAGGAAGTTTGGGATTTCAGATTTGATTAGTTAAAAGCAAGTACATACAAAATTACAATAATAAAACATTCCATAATTAATATTTAAAGTGGGAAGGTATATATTTTTAAATATCCATCTTTACTAATCCGATGTTTATTTGCATGCACATACCGAATGCATTTTCATGTCTACATTTTCGCTTTTAACGTTCCCATTCCAACAGTTTCAAGGAAGTTGGGAATTTCAGATTTGATTAGTTAAAAGCAAGTACATACAAAATTATAATAATAAAACATTCCATAATTAATATTTAAAGTCGGAATAAGGTATTTATTTTTAAATATCCATCTTTACTAATCCGATGACTTTTGCATGTATATACCAAATGCATTTTCATATCTAGATTTTCCCATTTCAACAGTTTCAAAGAAGTAGACTACTTCAAGTAATTACCAGTATTTTAGCAAGTCGTGGTCAATTTATTCATATGTATGTGACAATGACACTCTTCCCAAATGGTTTGCAGTACCGTCATGGTCCAAGTTATAAATCAAACTTATCTTGTATGCCGAAGACTGATTTCATTCAGAGTGTTAACACATCAATATTAACTTATGAAGTCACACGTGTAAAGGCATATTACGTAACGTACATCGGTATCTCATCATAACGAAAATAAGGATGATTATCCAATTGCTGCTATCTACAGTGAGAAAGGAGCAAAAATGAGGTCTAACATTATTCGCAAATTAGGATGATGCAAAATGATGGTTCGAAGACAGCTGCGTCCGTTCGTCCCACGCACCGCACCCTAATGGAAGCCCAATAATAAACATTGCCAATGACGTGTAATTCGCAGTCGTCGTAGCTCGAAAAAGGAAAACAAACGCTTGGCTTGTTCCTGCCATTCCGCCCATTTCAACTACATGATCTCTACTCCTTCGTACCGTATAATATACGTGTCAGAAAGTTCAGTGCTATCTCGGGATGATAACACTGAGGCCTTCGGCATTGAATACTGATGGCAATGTACTATCACACTGCAGTAAAAAGGCGTAAAAAAGTACATCTGCATGGACTCCATTTCACAGTTAGTATTTCCTAGGAGACGGCCTCCTAGGCCTCCATCACGAGAGGAGACTGTCGATGTCCCAAGCTATGGTATACAAAAAGGCTTCGTCTGGCCTCTCCGACCGCCTAACTTCATAGGGCTTTGAGGCCAGAACTGAGGGACTTTGGCCTCACTGCCTGTTCTGCATTCCTCGTCGGCTTTTAACAAGGGGTTGGCACATAGCGTGGGTGCATTTTGGGGGAAAAACCTCACACGGCTTTCTCACTGTAAGAAGAAACCTCGGTGATCATATGTAGGATACGAATCTACGTAACCAGCCCCTCTTGTCTACCTACACAGCAAGCTCGTCTGGCCTCACAACGAGAACTACTACACAGGATCAGCTAACATGAGGTTTCACATTACCAGCAGCAACTCTCTTAAAAAGTGTCCATTTTTATGAGTGAGGAAGTTTTCGGACTTTGTTTTTTCGGAATTAAACGGTTTCTAAAATGGACTTCGGTCCTCATTTCCCTCAAGACGGACCTTCTAGTAATCTGAGACGTGGAAGTCGAGGTGAGTTTCCCTTCGGAAGCGTTTGAAAGTTTGAGGAAATCAGCCTGAGCTTCCTTATCTAGTAGAAACCATCTTTCGTAGCCACCTTTCATTTCTTACTTCCGTTCTATCTCTCCATTTTTGTAAGCTGTTTTTAGGGCTTTTTTGCCCGTTTTGATGTAAAGTTTAATTGCAAATCGATTAGGAAGAGTCGGTGTTGGAGGTCGTGAGGTTTTTGATTTTCTGACGCTTCGTAAGTGTGGGATGGAAGGTTCCAGAAGTTGTGACTGGGCTTGACACCAATTTGATATCTTAGGTTAGGGCTATGTACCAGTGGCAGGATTACGTAAGAGATTTGGGCGGGTTTCTCCACATCAACCCTTTGTTATTTTTCATACTTATTCTTTCCAGTTTTCCTGACTTTCGAACCTTCTAGTAGTTTCGATTGTGGAGTTGGATGGAAATAGGTTTATTAGGACTTAATGGCTTATTTGCATTGTTTTTTAAATTCTGTTTATCCCTTACAATTAAAAGGAATTGGAGAATCTTAGGAATTCAGTATTCCTTTACATTGTTACAGTTTTAGTTTTTAAACAAGCCTTAGGTTGTTTACTCTTTTATAAGAGTTTTCCAGTTATTTTTTCTTAAAAAATCAAAAACAAGTGGGTACAATATTTTGCTTGAAGGAATAATGGTTTTTCAGTAAGCAACCTTTTTAGAGTTGAAACTGTTAAAAATAAAGGCTAAAGTATGAAGGCTAATGAAGGGTCGTTTCCTTTTTTGAGAAACCCTTCCGAGTCTGGAAGTGGACTTTCCTTATTGTTCTTCCGTTTTTTTAAAAGTAACCCACTACCTAGACTGACTTAAGATAAGAAGCGTTAATCCCTTCTCTAATCTCTTTTAAATGGACAAAGCCCTTTTAAAAAAAATGGACAAAGCCCTTTTAAAAAAATGGATAAAAATAGGATGTGAGAAACCAATAAGTTGCGGAAGGGTTAAATTCTTTAACTTCTTCATGGCCTAATTTCGAGGTTTTTTTTAAAAGTTTAATATGGATTATATCGGTTGGCTCAACTTAAAAACAACGTTTCAACTCATTAAAAATAACCATTTCAGGGTTTAACAGGGGTTTTTAAAGACTCGTTAGTCATTCTTCAGTTTATGATTTCTTGTACCCGTACCTCTTTAAGCTTTGTAAATTTTTGTTGTATGTATTGTGTGTACGTTGGATATTTTGTAAGTAGTTGTAGGGTAATATGCTTGTAATAGCTGTTTTTAAGTAACCTATATAGTAATCTATGAATTTAAGAAAAGATGATTAGTGGGTATTATTCATTTGCATTTGTAGGCTTTTCAAACGTTATCAATCGATATCGATGTTGTGTTTAGGTATGTTGATTTGTTGACAATTTGTTGATGTACCTAGAAATCTACAAGCACATTCATATCATAATTCATATATATGTATATTTATATTTACACAGGCAAAGTATAAGTGTTTAAGCATGCCAAATTGTAAAGCTATCAAATTTGCAACGGGATTATTTTTTTATAATTTCCAATATCGTTTCTTCAAATACCTTTGGTTTTCTGCATTCTTAATTCTTAGTCTGAAATATTGTAGTGAAAAATAATTACTTTGGATTAGCGATCGTATCGTCGAAATATTTCAGAAGTAGGTAGTAACCTTAGCTCTCCAATCTTTGATTTCCTGCTGCACTTTAAAGCCAGCACAACTACTATGCCCAACTCTTTGAAACCTTTGAGCTGTAATTAAACCTTGAATTTTGTTTTTCTATAATATTTACACCAACCTATCGTCTCAGAAATCTCAATGTTGTATTGTCGCATGTTTGATGTTGAGGAAGAAGAAGCATTTTCCTTTTAAATCAAACAGAATTCACAATTATGCATTAAATACCTGAACTTAAAACTTACTTGTGGATTTGTTGAACACAGGTTAATTCTGAATAATTGACGCCAGAGCCCAAAAACCAATCCACCGATCCCGAATTCCAAAATCTCGTTGATTTTCCAAGGAACTGGCTGACTATAGCAAAGAAAGCCATGCGGATGCTTAAAAAAGGTTGTTACAACTTACTAATCTCTTATGTATACCGATTTACAGATGACATTCCTTCATGTGCTTGTATTAAAAATACCACTCCGATCCATCTTAAAATGAAGTTGTCAGATAAAGCATTTCTTGTCTTGAAGATACCAACTTGATATAAACTTATGGAATATTATACTTCACGTGAACTCACTCCTCTAGAGTCCTCCATGACAGAGAATATTCAGATTCCTTTTCCCAGCTAATTCATAATTAGACTGACTGGTCTTTTGACAATGGATGGTTAAAAAGGGGTAGAACATGCTAGGTAAAGTAGACTGTGGATAACAACTCATCATCAATCTATCATGAACCTTTAAAATCACCCCCTGTCCTTTTGCAAATTATTTTTGCCCATGGTACATTTTGCGAAACTGCATCGCAAATAATATACCATTGATATACAGTTGCGATGCATGCAAAAAGACAGTAGTATAATTCTACTCCTGTCTTTAAGAAGCATCTTCATGAAGTTGGTTGCTTTTCAAATGCTCTGATTTGATTTGATACACTTTCTCCATGAACTCCACCCCCGTATTTCAAATTGTGAATCAGGAGCCTCGAGGCGTTTTAATTTGTACTTACACAGTCGTATAAAAATAGTCTGTCACATCCTTCTTCCTTGTCCTATGTCACTTGCCCATCCTGGTCTTCTCCAACCGAAGTTCTCCCCCTTGTTTTGGAAAGTCAGCTTAAAGAACTACCCTGTAGGAGTATGCATAAGCAATAAGCATATAATAAAAACATTCATTATAACAAACATTAAACATCAATATGGCACATTGATTGTATTGGATATGAATGAATTTAGATTTAAGATAGAGCACTAAAACTAGAATGAAATTCGACCTACTAATGGATCCAGTATTCTGATAACGGACAGTCAACTGTAGCTGATGTCTGAAACACCCATTTGTTTTCATTTAACTGTCGAATCAAATTACAGACTCGGCCCTTGGCTCGTGGTTTATCATTGTCTGATAGTTGTGCATATTACGGAGCTCCATAGTGGCTTAGATGTTGAATTTAATTGTTTTCATACTTACTACGACTACGTTCGAACAATCTCATCTCGGTGGGAACTATTTCTTGAGTTATTTTATCAGAACAAAGGAATTTTTATACGAATCTATAAATAACAACGCTGATCATATATCTAGTCACTGTAGACTTTGTAGGTGTTTACGTTAGAAACTGTCAGTTTGAAGTTATTTATTAAGTCACGTTGTGGAAAAGCTGTCAAAATGCGTCATAGAATAAAAGCGAGTTATCGGGAGATTATGGGTTTCGCTACGATTCTCGAAGACCATAGGTCACCTAGCCAAGTGTCTTTGGACTACAATGCTCAAGGACCAGACCAGGAAGGTCGGGATCCTGCGATGGGGATTCGTATGACTATGCCGGACTACCAGGACACAGAGCCCATGTGGTCTTTAATAGGTCATAGGAATGCCATTATAAATAAATATATTATATTGTGTGTGATTAATATACACATTTCCATAATTGTCCTTGCTGTCATATTGCATTGAATGGCTGCAGAATTTTAGATGTTTATGAACTTTATCGATTTAATTGCAGAACAAAGGGTCCCTTTGATCATGAATCAAGAACAACCTCAAATGGTTCATCTACTCCCTACCCCAGGGACACCCCAGAGGACCACTCGCAGTGGTAAGAGGCTGAACCCATCGATCATGATGTTAGACTCCCTGGGACCGGTCCCCAAGCACTCCAAATTCATCCCGGATATGTCGAACCCAAACGATCCCCTAGGCTTGCTATCTCCTATGACGCTTAGATCAGATGTGTTTCCAGAGTATGATTCATCGCCAGAAAAACGAAGGATGAGTAAACGACTGCTAGGAATGTCGGAAAACGAGTTGGAGACACCAGAGAAGAAAAAATTAGCCCTTGAATCTTTGAATGATCCTTGTTTACTTGTGGATACTGGTGGAAACGTCAGCCCGATTCTATTTCCTGGATTCGCTCCTGAAGATTACTCCTTTAATCTCGATCGTCTCAATATCGAGCAGTTTCCAAACAGCAATGTTAGCAATGAAAATGACGATAATGATAGTCTGAACACCCCACACGTCTCTCCGGCGAACACACCCTTGCTATCTCCCTTGAATCCTCCGACCCCACTTACACCCCAGACCGCGATGACACTTGGAATGACTCCTTCATATAATCGACGACTAGATGAATTTGAAATCAGTCCACAGTCGACAAATGTTATACATTCCAAATCAATTCGAGTATGTAAAAGTTTTGTCATTATTCCTTTAATTGTAACTTGTTGATGGTGCCGAATTCGAAAACGCATTTTTATATATTTTAGGATCGTGTAAAACTATCGAAGCACAAGGTATCTAAAAGGGAGATGAGGGATGGAGTCATTCTTGAAATCAAGCTGTTCAACTTCATGTGCTACACAAAGTTTATTTGGAGCTGGCATAAGCATGTGAGATTACTCAAAATTTAATCAGAATTTCGATTTTTTTCAAAGTGCTTGAATTAGGATACATAAATTTAGATGAACTTTATAACTGGAGAGAACGGAACTGGCAAAAGCGCAATTCTAGCAGCCGTGATGTTGGGATTGGGTGCTAAGGCGTCAGCTACAGGAAGGGCACATTCACTGAAAAGTAAGTAATTTTTGTCAAATGTAATTAAATAGATTCATTATACGAGTAGTTGGCAATTGAACTAAATTACAACTTGATTTTTACAGAGTTTGTAAAGATGTACAGGCCGTCGTCAAGAATAGATATAAAATTGACAAATTACAACGGAACGGTGGACACAGAGAAATACGGGCATGAAATAGTTCTGTCCAGAACTATTACTAAGACAGGGGGCTCGAAAATGCAGGTTCAGATGGCGAATGGGGTCTGGGTCGTCTTGAAAAAAAAGGAAATGGATCTCATTTTGAAGCCTCTTCAAATTCACGTCAACAACCCACTTCAGATTTTAACCCAAGAAAACGCTGTGGGATTTCTCAAGCATGCTACCCCGACGTCTCTGTAAGCATATTTGTTACTTATTGATTTGACGGATACCTTGAGTTTAATATTCTGTGAGATTTTTGACATTCTTGTTCAAGAATCGAACATTTTGATTCAATTAGGTAATTATAGTCGGAGAGAATGGTTTTTCCTTTTTATAACATAGGGATCAAAAACCCGTCTTGCTTGCCACATATATACCTATGTGTTGTTATATCTTATAATAACACGGATTTTGTGATGAGGGCTCCTTTGTTTTTTAATATTTATCACACCATCATATATTGAGGTTCAGTTTCCTTATTTCCTTCCTTTCCTACCTTATTGATCTAAATAATGTACCTATAAGTAAATCCAAAAAAAAAATATCCATTGACGAGTTACCTTTTTAGTCCGAAAAGATTGCTTTATTAATTGAAAGTAGGAATTGTTTGTTTTTAAATAACAAAACATATAATAATTTAGAAGGGAATACATATGAGTTTTCGTCTAGATTATTTATTTATTTGACCATTTATGGATTTGCAGTCATAAATTCGTCGGAGATGCTTGGTTGATCACACCATCCCGAGAGTTTCTTCAACAGTCCGAGACGTATATAAAAGGAACAGAACTACGGCTTACAGAGATTGACGAGGTATGCTAATTGCAATTCTAAATTTAACATTTATCGATTGCAGGAGTACTGTTGATGAATTCTGTGACTTTTTAAATGATCCTGGTGAAATCGCCGAATTCTGTACGCCTATTTTTTCCTTCCAGATTCAATTGGACTGGGTACGGAAAACGAAACAACTAAAAGAACAGTATTCCAAAATTCTTGAGATGGAAACTTACAAAGCAAAATGCATTCAAATTGAGCGTGAGTACGCTTGGTCTACGGTAATTGAAATGGAAGAGTCTTTGACACTTCAAAAAGCCGAGTTGGCTGAAATGGAGGGCACAATTGAAGAGGTGAAAGCTGAAATGGAAAAGTCAGAAGAGGAGACGGAAAAAATTGAATCAGGGCTTGAGTGAGTTTTTTAAATTTTATCATAGTATCTGTAATTTGATTTTAAAATCAATACATCTAACTGATCATTTTATGCTACAGTACGGAAGGATCAGCCCTAAAACAGCTTGAACAGGAGTATCAAAACCTTGCTGGTCAATATGATGAAAGTCGTCGAAGTAACCATACTGTTAACGTTGAGAATACAGGAATGAAGAAAAATATCAAGCTGGCAGAGGATTTCATCAAAAAGCATACGGCGGAGTTGGAAGAAATGCAGAGAAAAATGGATGATTCGATATCTAACAAGGCAAACAATTACGAGAGGAAGAAACAAGAGACGGAAAGGAGAATTAAAAATTACAATGATAAAATCGACGAAGGCTCCAAAGATCTTGGCGAGCTTAAGTCAAAGAAATCAAAATTGGAGGCGGAGTTAGAAGTTTGTCAGCGAACAGAATACGATCATCAACATCATCTGAAAGGGCTTCAGGGGGCACTCCGTAAGTTGGTTTAAAGAACATCCAATTTGAGTACTGTTTTCAGTCAAAAGGAATTTAAAGGAAAATTTGCAATAATTTTTGACAGGAGATAAGGAGACAGAATTGAAAAAGATCAAGCTGGCACAAAGTACCCAATACGATAGGTTTGGCCCTTTAATGAAGAAATTTGTTCAGCGCATTAACCAGACGCAGTGGGTCAGCAGGACTCCTCCCGGACCGATGGGGGCCTGCTTCACTGTTAAGGTATTCGTTAAAACATAATATAAGCCTGTATTATAAATATTAGAAAGGAGCTACTAAATAATTCTTTTTTTAAACAGGACCCTCAATATGCCCCAATGGTGGAGTTTATTTTAAACAACTCGCTATACACGTTTTTCGTAGATAACTCCAGGGATTATCATACAATTGGAAGAATTATTGGTGAAGTGTACAAAAAGAGGGATAATCGAACTCCGAGCATTTGTCATATTCCACTAAAACCTGATGCGGTAAGCTCCAAATGATAAATCTTCTTGAAATAACGAGTGAATGAGGAATGAATTAATTTAGCTAATTTAAATTGTCTACTTCAGGTTTTGGATTTGAGGAAGGGGAAAGCAGTTATCGATGGACATCCGACAGTATTGGACGTTTTGGATATTAAGGACCCGATTGTAACACGCGTCCTTGTTGAGAAGAACCAAATCGAAAGAGTTCTTCTGTTTAAATCTTACCAAGAAGCTTGTGGCATTTTAAAAGATACTCACAAGTAAGTTATTACCAGTTGTGTGTCACATTACACCCAAATAATTGTATCCAATGTAATTGCCGATCAATTTACAATGTTAATGTTTTATAATCTCAGGGTTCCTAAGACATGTGTCTACGGCTTCACTCAGGATTGGTACAGGATCACTCCTTCTCCAAACTACAGTGCAAAGTCCCAGGGACCTCCAAAAGCGAAAACCGGTATCATCCAATCTACCAAGTTTGACAACACAGCGTAGGTTTCAGATTCGGAATCAAAATTTTTAACCAATTTAGATTATATGTCTCAAGAAATTCCTTTTCTTTAACAGTCAGGTGGAGAGCGATATGCGAAGACTTCAACTTGAGGTCAGCCAAGTGTCCGGCTTTTACCAAGGTGCGCAAGAGAACAGCCGAAGCGTTCAAGAACTTCTTCGCAGATGTGAAAAGGACATAAAGAAAAAGACGGACGAGCTGAACCTTTGGAAATCGGAGAGATGGACTTTGGAACAATCCATTACTAAGGCTCCGGATGTAGCTACCAACGTAAGCCTGCCATAATTTATGTTTACTGTAGTCAGCAATGTAATATTTAATTTGCTGACTTACTTATTATTTTTGCAGAATGATTTAATCGAAGAGCGAAAAGAGTGGATTTCAGCTCAGCAGACAGAATTAGAAGAGCTGAGAAAAAAGTACGCTGCGAATGAAGCGATTATACAAGAGAAGAGTCGAGAACATCAAGAATTCGAAAGACAAATCACTGCACTGCAGTCACAGATTAAATCATTAACTAATGAGGCGGAGTCGATTAAAGAGCAACGCGAAGAGCATCGAAAGGTAAAGCTAAAATAATGTACAAAATCAGAATGCATTTTAATGGAGATTGATAAACCTTCTTCATTGCCTATAGAATATAAGAAAGTGTGAAGCTACCCTAAAGAAACTTAACTCAAAACTTGAAGCTCTTCAGAAAAGGTTGGACGCCAGTGAACGTAACTTAGCCAAGAAAGTCAAAGAAGCGACTACAAAAGGAGAACGGGTCGAAACCACTAGGTAATCGAGGTTCCTAAAATCTAAGTGATTTTTTCCCTCACAAGTGTAAAGATTTTGTCTGACCGAGTCTAATGTTTTTAATGTAGGAGTCCACTTGAGATCAAAAACGATTTAGAAAACCGACAGGCATTTTACGATAAAAATGTGGATAAGATCAACGACAAGGGCCGCGTTAAACGGGAATGCTACAATTCTGAAAAAGTTGCGAATGAAATGGCTCGAGAAATTGCTATCTTGAGAGATTTGATTAAAGTAAGCTGTTTTAAATGCTGTTTTAACGGAATGATTTTGCAATTTTATTAATTGTTCTTTTGGTTTAATTTAAAGCTAATGAAGCCGCTCATCAAAACTCAAAGTGACCATTTGGAGAAGAAGAAGCGAGAGTATGGACTTTCTCTTCAAAACTACTTCACAACTCTTGTTGAGCGACGAGGTTTTGTGGTACGTAAGCGTCTTATAGATGCTGTAAAAATCAAGTATAGAACTAAAATACATATAACACAAATACTAATATTAATTATTCATTATTTTCTTATATTTCAGGGAGAAACGGACTTTGATTGGGCTGGGGAAAAAATAACGTACTTCGTTAGTCCAGACGCTTCTTCGGCTGCAAGAGCCAGGGGTAATTTTAAAAATGGACAAAATGGAGAAGCACGTGTTGTTGATCGGTAAGCGATTCCTGATTGATTTCAGTAATTAAAAATAATCCGTCAACTGTTCCTAACACAATCATTAATTTACTATCAGAAAGGGGCTGAAGGACTTTAACGCTGGATTATCTGGTGGAGAGCGATCCTTTGCTACACTATGTTTCATGGTTGCATTGAGACAGACGATGCCGTCTCCATTTTTCATGATGGACGAATTTGACGTGTTTATGGATCCTGCTAATCGAAAGACAAGTCAGGATATTCTCATCGATCAGGCAAAGACCCAGTCGGATGCGCAGTTCTTCGTCTTCACTCCACAAAAACTATATGATCTCCCTAATGATGAAAAGTGGTACCGTATTTGCAGGTAAGTTTCTCACGCGACAGTAAAACATGAGTATAGGTATGCAAAAATAGAGCCGATCACTTAAATTTCTCTTTATATTTACAGATTACCAGAAGCGAAAACAGGCACCCAGTCCTCAATCAACGATAACAATGTTATAAAGATTTGGAATCCTCTCCCTGAGATTATAAGGAATACGCGAAAAGATTCAAATTACGTCAATAATGTTCCAGAAGTTACTCCGTCAATTCTAGACTGGTAAAGCTTAACTACTAATCGACCCGATTTAAACAAACAAAGCCCAAGATTGTTTATCAAAGCCCACCTTCCTAATTAGTTAATAATTTTCAAATAATTGTATTGAGATAGGAATGATTAATTACAGCCGAGACGTCATTCCAAGTAATACCATCGAAATCCAAAAAAATGGTCTAGTCGTAAGCCTCAGGGTAGTGGACTAGAAAGGGAAGGCGTTTTTTAGGGAATTCTAACTGTACGATTATTCAAATCTCTACATTGAGGGCAAACAATAAGCCTTCATTAAAATTGATATGTTTTGGGTTTTGAAATCTGTAATACGATTATGTCGTCTCTAAAACGTTAACCAACATTTAAATCAGGACTATAGTCATTTTTGCATCGTGGCATAAATGCTTTGGAGTAGTTTTAAATTTTCAATTGATGTTCGTTTATTTATTTGCTCCGTTGAAATTATGATGATAATCTAGGTAATCATTTTTTTCTAGAACTACAGATTACATAGTAACTTTATCATTTGTTACCAGCTTTTTCCACAGCCTCGTTTAAGCAAAACCATACTTTTTTATCTGTTCACAAATCTAAGAATCTAAGATATATGTTTAATTCTATTGTATAAATTAGTTCCATTTTAACTTTATTATAACTTACAGATTACATACCGACGGTGTGACTGTGTGACCAACAGCCAGTATGTTTCTAATAGTTTTAAAGTGCGACCGTAGACTTTCATTAGATATATGTTCTAGCTATAGTTTCTGTATGTAGGTATACGTTACAGACAATCTATCATTCTATGAATGCATAATCAGTCTGCAAAATGCCTAAAATGGTTCAAGTATCTACGGATTGACTAGTCATTCCTCAGAATGGCGGATTACCTGTAACATATGTAGGTAAACATCACTAGAATATTAAATTTTTCGCTGTTTTGCAGTTTACTATTTAACTACTAACTTCGCTCGTGTTATTATGAAATATGTATGTTCCGATATTATCTTCGTAATTTCGGTCACAGATTTCAGTCCAAATAAGTCGAGTATGTTGTTTTAAGAAATCATAAATTGTAAACCAAACCCCCTATAGATTCATATTGCGTATCCATTCGGATGTTAATCATTTCCTGTCAACTTTTCGTCTGCTTCGTAAGCGGTTCTGGATTCTCTAGATTCTCGACCTCGATGCTTCTGGAGACAAAATGTCTTCTTATCTGAAATATGAATTTCCTAATTACTTTAGGATTTTGACTGAAGGAGGGTGTGGGCGTAAGCTAAACTTGTGATATGTGAATCACTATATAGTCATTGTGAACACGTTTTGTATGAGGTTATCGGATGTAGGAATGTAGTTTGACGGTAGTAAGGCTGGAAATGCGGAGACACGTTGAAGACAAAGAATATTTTTCTCTTGAAATATTGGGCTCGGTCTGTATGTGAATGTACAATGTAATTCTCTCTGTATTTATCCCTGTCAATTATTATAATTAGGAATATATGTAGCTTCCGAGCACTTACGATGTGTAAAAACTTGTATAAATATTAGGTACATTTTTCTCCACACTTAATGGGATACCTTGGGTAGGATGCACCTAGGAGAAAGAGAAAACGATACCTGATATCCATAAAGTAAAATTTAGGTCAGATCCGAATGAAGAGGTTTTACATATACAAAACAGATTATCTAAAAATTCTAAGCGTAACTGTTACAGACAGCTGACTGTAAATTATATAATATAATCTCTATAATAAGATTACAAATAAACTATTGGAAATATGTAAATGTGAATGGATAATGTATGTATGTAATCAGAATATTATAATGGACTCGTTTTATCATGTCTAAATATATTTAAGAGTTTCAAGAACCCTTGCTGTACATTAGATGATTGCATTGCTGCAAATTGTAATTGGAATGGCTGTTATAAACTCATACGACGTACTGTTGTAAGAAATTTGGTGTGATTGATGCCTCAACTCTCATAAACATTCTATTCAGTCCATAAATGTAATGCATAAGAGAAAAATTAAACATTAAACCTATCATTTCATCAATACAAACATGCTTATGCTCGTAGCTCCCATAACTTTAACTAAAAATACTACAAGCCCAGTAAATAGAAATATCGTTTCCTATTGGAAACGTGATGGATGAGTTAATTAATGGTGACAAGGAATTTGAAGAAAGAGACATACCACCAGATCAATCGGTTGAAGATTGGTTATATTGTAAGAGGTATTTTATTGGCTCTATCATAAATATTGGATGGCTTACAACAGGCCAGGTGGTGATGTTTTAATTTTGATTAAAGTCTACAGTACAGTCATCATCATACATCAGTTGTTAGATTACGAGTTTTGTACTCATCTGGTTTTACACATGAAAAAACAATACATAATTGTAGAAAGGCGTAAGAATTGTTAGGAATGAGCAAGATTTCCGAAGCACACTACAAAGTTGAGTGGCTGGATGAAGATGCAGTGGCAGCGGACGCTGATGAGGAAGAGGTGACGGATGCATTCGAAGGAGTTCGATTTGGCTGGCTTGCCTTCAGTCGGTATCCCATACCGGAGTTCAGTGGAGTTGAGGGCTTCGATTTGGCCTTCTTTGCGGACTCTCGACCTTTTCCAATCGTAAAGGCGAACACATTGCAAGCTTCTTCCCTGGCAGATTTCATTGAAGCCGTCTCGCAAGGTTCACACGACAACAGGTCGTCCAAGCTGGTAGTCGCTGGCCGCACCGGCAAGAATGGAGAATCTGTGGTTATACAAGGGCAACAAGTTTTGAGATTACCAGTCTAGTTGATGATTGGACGCTAATAATTGAACGCTTACGAGAATATCCACTGCGACGTGGAGATGGACCTGCAGACACCGTCGACTTTCCATCAACCATTTCGGTGATCATCTTGTCTTTCAAATTCTTAAAAGCATCAATTATGTATTACATTATATATGCAAAATCTATCTATAGAATATACCTAATGATGATTTGGAATACTTTTAAGCTAGGTACCTTAAAATCCCTCAAAGTGAACCAAGTCTTGCTTGGACTGATTAGAGCTGGATCATTCAGAGTTATAACTGGTAGCAGAGAAGTAGACATACCATTTTCGGTCAATCTTGATGGGGTCAAGAGTTCTTTCAACTTGTTCTGAACCGCATCCAGCTTCTTCTTCAACTTCATACGCTCTTCAACTCCTTTGTTCAACTTGAACATCAAACAAAAAAGTTTACATTCAAGTACATACGCATTCAAATTTTGCTTCGCTAATGCAAAAGCCTACCATTTCTTGACAAGCTTCCAGATCTTTATTCTTCTTCGTTAGAATAATCTCCGATTCCGTTTTCAACTGACGCATCTCGTCTAAAAGCTCACACTTCTGGCTAAATCGGAACTTCCAGTCGTTCAGTTGCTCGAACAGTGTCTTCCTGTATTCTTCCCAAGCGTCTTTGCTCGTTTGATACCGTTCTTGCAAGTCGACAAGTTCCTTCTGTATTCCAATGCATTACATTCATTCTGGATTAATGGTTTTACGGATAGACAAATTCATATTGCATGTAAACAATATTCAAGAGTAACCTGAAGAGACTGCTCTCTGGTGTGACTAGTTTTCAGAGGACTCTCATAATTAGCCTTCAGATTGGAAAGTTGTACAGTAAGAGTGGCGTTGTGTTCCTCCCAGATTTGTCGAAAGCGTTTTTCAATCATTTCCCGTTCTTCGATTCCTTGAGACAGAAGTTCATCAGCTCGTTGACTCTCCAGTTGCACTTCCTTCTCAAGAGTAGCAATTCGGACTTCGTATTCTCCAGTCACTGTCATGATCTCTTCCTCGAGCTCTCGATTGTCCCTCTTGAGAGTTTGGATTCGACCTTCCATCTCTTGCTGTAGCTCACGGCTGCAATACTAAAAAAGTGACCAGTTCATTTAAGAAAACCTCTCAGACGGTATTAAGGTCTTAAATGATATCTAACATGTTGCAAGGTTTTGATTTCATCGGTAAGGTACGTGATCTGGCTCTCGTGTTTTTTGAAACCTTCTATAGCTCTTCTCCGTTCTTCTTGAAGAGTCTTGACTTCGGATTGAAGATGTTGTGACTTGATCATTTCCTGTTCATATTTCGAACTGAGTTCTCTTATTCTTGCGGACTTCTCTAGATATTCCTCCTAGTTAAAAAATAATATTTTAACAACCTACTGTTGTTTGGGCGGAATGGTTTATGGAATAGTATCATTTAAGAATATCAAGGTCAGCAATTCCAAATGTTCATTACCCGAAGATTCTCAACAGTTTTTCTCAAAAACTTATGCAAATGATTACACTCGCAGTCCTTTAACTTCTTTCCTTCCGCACGGAAGTTTTTACCAAGTCCCCCAGAAGAGACGCTTCGACAAAGTTCGGAATCCGGAATCCCAAGACACTCAAGGAACTCCGCTTGATAAGCTCTTATTTGATTCTCTAGCTTACGGCAACTGTTGTGCATCAGCTTGTTGGTGTTCAACAACTCTGAAATTCGAATGAATATAACATCTATCATATTTCTTGCATGCCGTCATTAATGCGGATTCTTAGGAATCAGAAAACAAAGCTATGTCCTTAGAAGCTTTTCATACCCGTGTTTTTCTTTTCCAGCTGGATCTTTTCAAACTGAGTGTCGCTGCATGACGGACATTCTTCGTTCTTAGACCTAGACGTCCGTGGAGAATCGATGTCTCCTCCTCCTTTCTTCCACTTTTTCTCTCGTTCACGGAGAGTCTTCAACTCTGCAGCTACATCCTGGAAGTGCCCACGGACTTCGATGAACTGGCTTTTGATTAAGATGTTCTCCTTCCGAATAGCTTCGGCCTCCTCCACCTTCTTGTTTAACTTTACAATTATGCACTGGGAGTCCTCAGCCTCTCGTCGTAATTCATCCACCTCTAGTTGAAGCGGGTCCGGCTTTGCCCTATTCACTTTCCTGACCTGAGTTCGGGGACGCTCTCGTCGTTCGCTCATCTTATTCTCCTGTCAATGCTTAAAATAAAAAACCTGGGAAGTTATACTGAACTGGGTCGTCAAGCGTAGAAATCAATTCGCTCTCGTAAAAGAAATGAAAATGTGAATACCGCTTTGATTTCCTCATTTTCACTCACCGAGACGCAGCTGTTTGTAAACTAGGTAATTGTGTTACCACGGCAACGTAATTTGCGGAATTACAATTTTCTTCGTCGATAGCAACGTCTGTTCTTAATTCAGATGGGAATGCATATTTAATGGGAATGATCGGTGTTCTGGTGGATTCCAGATACAGAAATACAACTTGAAATGAACAGATCTAAGCAACTATGCCTATGAATGAAACAAACAACCAACTGATTCATGAACTATCGATATTGAATTATATCGTTCCAGATGTCGACTTAAAGAAAGGCCAAAAAAACGAATCCGCAAAGTTTTGTTTTGATTATGTTGTAGCAAGATGATATTTTTATTGATTCTTAACCCCGTCAAAGGAGCTCTTTCGAAGGAAGTTGACAACGAGTGGATATAATTGTCTATCACAAGAACTACCGGATCCAAATGTCTTTCGCGAAATAATTCCAGTGAAGAGGAAGATGAGGATGGAATCCAAAAGAGGTATCTTCTGATCAGAAATTTACTCGTACAGCCATGGATCCTCGACAGACTTCCATTTGACTTGTTCCTCAGGTTTGAACCAAAGGGCGATTTCCTTCTTAGCTGATTCAACGGCATCTGATCCATGAATGATATTACGTCCAACTTGGATACAGAAGTCCCCTCGGATGGTTCCTGGAAGAGATTGGGCTGGGTTGGTCTCGCCGAGCATTTGGCGTCCGGTCTTGACAACATTTAATCCTTCCCAAACCTACACAAATACAATTAAAGTCCGTCAATATAATAAATAGTACAGAGAAATCCGCTGACTTAATTAGTGACGAAATTCATATGTAGGTACGTACCATTGGGACAACAGGGCCAGAAGCCATGTATTTAACCAGTCCACCGAAGAATGGGCGATCAGCCAAATCAGCGTAGTGCTTCTTCAACAGAGCCTCATCAGCCTATTATAAACAAACAAAATCAAATTAGCGTAACATATTGTATGTATTGATTTTACCTTTCGTGTGGAACATGTCTATTGTAATGCAAATTTTCTTAATGGTTTTGTCTAGTATATTCTAGAATATCTCAGATGAACCGAGTAGGTTACCTATTTCACATTTATTGCTGGGATGTTAAATACTATGACATTATATACTATCGTGAGGTTGAAGTTTATATGTGCCTTATATGTGTGAGGATTATGTCCAGCCTACCGGAAACTCAACCTCCCCAAGTAAAATCCATACATAATCCTCGATCCTCAAACATGACTTAGAATACGGTAATATGAATAGGATAAAAGGAGAACCCGGTGTAATTCTATCTTAAATTGAACATTCGGCTCCATATCGATCAATAAGTCAGAATCTTCTAGAAACATGTGCAAAGGTTTCGAAATTAAAACAATTTTCAACAATATGTGAACTTGTTAACTTGAAAGGATGAACATGGACGGATTCGATACCTGATTGATTTTTTAAAACAAAATTAAAATTTCAGATCAGGAAATCCATTATCTACCTAAATCCTCATCTAGATTAAAGATTGGTATAAGATTAAGATAGACGTTGTATGTGAAGAATGGAAGGCAGCCATTGCAATTATGCAGGGCATGGTCCACCACCACCCATGACAGACTTACCCACATGAACTTCATTGAGACCAACTTGTATCCTTTGGTTTCGAACCTCTTGATGATCTCACCGACAAGTCCTCGCTGGACTCCGTCAGGCTTGACCATGATGAAGGTCCTCTCACGCTCAACGTCTCCGGACATTGTCAACTGTGATGATGGGGGGGACTGACAAGTTTCTTCAAAACCAGTTGTCGAACTTGATGAAAATATCAGAAACAGAAGGAGACAACTGAACACGTTGAGAGCAAAAGACAGAAAGGACGAGGTTCCTATCCAAGCCGGCTTACTCCTCTTCTCAAGCCCCATGCGTCCCCTCCTTTCATCCATGGTTGTCAAGTGTGGAAACCGCTGTCTTCAAAAAACCCTGTGGTATCGATCCCCCAAAATTCCTTCAAAGGGTCTTGAATATTTCAACCACGACCCAGCCTTCGGTATAAACCTGTTAACAGATCATCAAATTGAATTTTTTTCATGTAGTTAACTCTATGAAGTAAATGCTTGTAAAGTAAGTGTAATACCGAAAATAACTGTCTTGGATGAGTCAATTGATGACACGTAGATTTAAATGAGGCTTAGGCTTAGCTGTAGCAGTGACAACCTTGTATTTTTGACACCTTTTGCTGAAGCTCTGAAACTATTTACTGAACTGCATAACATGTTACAAGCCTAGCTGTAGTCATACCGAGACAACGTAGGTAGGGCCGTATACTGAAATCATGTTGCAAAAGTTAAATGATAAGTGTATGCAGTAGTACCAGTGGTACTGAAGCAACTAAATATATTATATTCATTTTCGACCTTGCAGGGGATCGGGATCAGATCAAGGTCATTAGGTCGTTACGCTCAGTTTCTTTCCTGTGATGCTTTATGCTAATTGTTCAATACCTTTTAGAGGTTGGTAAATTATCAGGATCAGTACGAGATGGATGGAAATACTTTGGATTGCAAGGAATTATGCAACTTATGCAAGCAATTGTGCAATTCCTCCATTCCATGATTATATGCTTGTCTTGCTAAAAACATTTGCAGTTTCTACTGTCCATCTTTCTTGTTGTTTCTGAAATCTGGTTATGACTGTTATACTTTCTATATGCTTTTTGGAATTGACTCTTCCTATCTTTGAATTTAGATTAGATGATGATACATATTGAGCTTTGCCTGCAATGCAATTATTTTTCTCTCAACTTCACGTGGCCCCCTCTTGAAAGGCCTTGTCAGAAAGCAGCTAAATTATGCGGTTTCATCAACATCAAAGGCATGTCCTAAGCTGCTTCATGAACAGTAACAGTTTACCCGGTCAGATGAACTCTGAAATCTTGTTTCAATAGAATACATCTTTACTTTTCGCAAATCATGTTAAGAAATGGAGCTTGCTCATTTTAGTTCGACAGAATCGGATGATACGGAGTTACAAATATACTTATCAAATTACTCTTAATTTCGTGATGCATGAAATAATTACGTAATCTTAGGAAGTCTCGGATTGCATATGTGCACCTTGTACCGGAATAATTTCGTTCGGTTGACAGGCAGGTACGATTTAGAGTTCGTTCTTTGATGTCGTCACTCATCTCCCTGGCTCCCGTCTTCAGACTTGTCCTCCTCCTCCGGTTCATCTTCAGATTCTTCGGACTCCTCTTCCTCCGATGAAGGCCAAGGGTATGCAGAATCTTCTTTCTCTACGTCATCCTTCTCTTGCTTCCCATTACCGAAGAATTCCACCAGATCCAACAACTTCTCTGGAGAGCAGTGCCCTCCATCTCCTCCTCTTGGTGGCCATTGCAGTGACTGGATAAGCTTCAGGACGGTCTTAGATGTTAACAGGCCAATTATCTCCCCACGAACTTTCTTCCCCTCCACAATTGGGTCGATGACAATGCAGTCCCCTTTCTTCAGCCATACCGTCTGTCTGTACTTCTTGGGCATGGTGACGAGGAAGGTTGTTTTGTTGGGACACTCTACTTCGTGAAGATTGTTACCTTTCCCTGTCATCACAAAATCAAGCTGTTAGTCCACACAACGGGACACTGCAACCAAACATTTAAAATATCTCAGCCCTCTCCATAACCTTACCACTTATGTAGCGGACAATCTGCTGATCTCCTGTTGGAAGGAAGTCATCTTGAATGAAGCCCTGGATGACATTCTTCTTTTGTAATGACATGCTCCCGTCTCTCCTCTCGCTTTTCTTGTAGCAAACTCGTCACTCACTTTTGATTCCGATGAGTCTAGTCCGTCGAAAGAAGTTACTACTGCTCCATGTTCTGCCATTAACATTTCACATTTACAAACTTCAGTCAGATATGTTACAACAATACATTCAAAATTCCGAACAAAAAAGTTTGTTTTTATTTTGTATTTATGAAAATGAATCACTCACCTGGCCGATGACTGATTGTAGTTATGGGGTGGTTCTAATAGTTTTAATTTTTGTGTTTTAATTGGTAATCTGTTAATTTTCATTCCTAACAAAGTTAGTCAACTTGGTCCTCCAGCTCCTGAAATCACACTGCCCACAAACTTAACTGCTGCTACTCTTCATTGAATCATCATAACATGCTGGATTGTATTCAGCCGCCTCTTTCACTTCAAAACACTCCGTCCGATAGGGTGCACCTGCTATCTTAACGTAGAAGTGCAGCCTACTTAGTCAAACTTGCCTTTCGGAATTTTTCATGAATTTTTTTGTTGCTAAATTTGCAAGTTCTGAATTTGGGAAAGTTGAGATTCTCTGCTGGTTTTTAAAGTTGAGTTGAGACGAAATTGAGACTGGAGAGGACGAGGAGCTTTGAGACGTTTCGGCTACATAATGGATTTTGCCAAGTTTGCTATATCGTTGGAATTGCTTGGCTCATCTGTAAAGTCAGTGCACCGGGTATAGGCTTGATTTGATTAATTTGTGAGTTTTTTTAGACGAGACTACTCAAACACGATGCGAATTATATTTCTCGAGTCAACCTTGGTCAATAATTTTAACTAAGGACTAGGATCATTATGAACTGATGAAAAGGGCGCGGGTCATCATGGGTTGTGAGTGAGGGTCGTGAAGTATCCTAAAAGCATTCATCAGTACATTTGCATTTGCCATCGACTTTTACAAACTAGCATTCTAAATTCTAGCGTATATCGTTTCCATGAAACTGGATAAGAAGTTACAGTTTACCATTGTCTAAATCTAAATGAGAGGCGTGTAAATGAGACATGTAAAACTATACTTACTCAATCAAGGATAAAGTATGGTCAAGTACATTTTAAGCTCAGTTTATTATAGACTTCATGTTTACAAGAATAGTTCACTTAATTATCATTGAAGCACGGGTTAGTTAGTGTAAGTTTGGAATAGTTAGCGTAAGTTTGGATTAATAAATGACGGTTGTAGACTCATTGGTAGTTGTTGGTGCAGCAGTGTAGAGATTGTAGTTGATACCGTAGGTGACTGGATTAGGTCGGAAGGTGTTGTGGACGAGCTGTGCATGTCCAAGAGCTAGGCGCGGCCACGGATTGTACCGCTGAGGGTCATTGCTGTTAGTGAGGTCGTAGGGATTTTCTGCCCCACATTTTCCGATGGATGACGTGTGACGCTTTCCTGCCGACGCGAATCCACTCTTACTCACCGCTTCTAAAGGACGACCCAACCAAAAATGTCTGTTTCCAGGTAACGGCCACGGTGTAAGGAAGCTAGGGAGGAAACAATATTCGTAAAGCACGATGATCATTTAAGGCATGCAAATACAATGAAAAGAATCATAAAATGAAGTGATATCGACAAGCTTACCTCTCCTCAGTCTCAGTTCTCATGTTGCCAGTGTGACCGTAGTCCATGTTGACATTGTCCTCCATGGCTGCAGCAGCAGTACCGGTAGGACCCTTCCCGACAAGTCGAATTCCCGTGGAATCACAGTATCCCGATTTCGGAGGATATTCATGTGTGTAGGTACTAGTAGAGATGTAAAAGCCAAAATTAGGAATTCATACAACTCAGAAGTCTGGATTGGGAATTAATAATCATGACAAAAGCAAACGTCCCAATCTTCAGGGGTAATAATTCGTGAAATCACAAGAAAACAATTCTGCTATCCCGTTGGGGAATGGAACTACAGGAAAGTCCATTAGATGAAATAGAAAGGAAATGGAAACAATTGACAGAACAGAATTGAAAAGACATGAAGAAGAAGGGAGGACTCATCCATCATATTTTCGAAAAACTTTTCTACTCTCACTCCTGCTTTCTCAGTTGGAATGATTGATTTCATCCCTCAGAATCACTCCCATCCAAAAATATTCATCTCCCTCATGTAGTCAGTAGCATTCCACATCTCCAACATCCTAACAGACGAACATACTAGCAAAACACTTCGATTATAAATCCGGCCTCAATATTTCACATCTCGCCTGGCAATGACAATTGACAATGGAGAGCAGTTGTCAATGTCACACCTTCTTAGCTAATCTCTTATCTCGGCTGACACTTATTCGTCCGAAAGTCTTGTCGAGACGAGATTCATGAGTTAAAGATCCAGCTTAAGGTTCCCTGTATTTCAAACTATCTCGAGACGGGAAGCGTTTGGTGTTAGCTCATAGCCCATAACTACAATAACGTCAACTGATAACCTAATAACGAATCTACAGTCTGCGAGGGTTACACTTTTACAAAACTCTGTTATAGTTATGTTATTCTATAGAATGTTTCTGGTTATTCTTCAACTTCAAAATCCCGACCTGTGTCGATGAATCAATAAGACTATAACCGGGTGCTACACCCTGTGTGAAATGTAAGTCAGACAGAGCAGCGTTTTCATATCAAAAATATTAATCGAAAATGCGTTCCATACGTGAGATAGTGTTCCGGATCATCATAAGCCCGGTCTCGTTCACCATAGACCTTAGTCGGAGGTACGAAGCAAGGCGCCAGTTCTTTAGCAGTGGTATATCCAGTTCCACTAGCCCCTTTCGAGGTAATCAGCGGGGTTGGCTCGTAACCTGTCCTTTTCTAAAATTAACAGAAAGAAAAAAGGAAATCAGTTTACACTTTCAAAATACCCTACAGGGATAAAACAGAGGTTTGGGTACGATCGAAGTGAATCAGTCGGTTTTGAATTGGGAAGGGAAGTTGTGGAAATCCTAAGGGCTACGAGAACTACGGGCTAAGAAGCCCACGAACCGTTGTAAAGAGACATAGTAGACACATAGGATTTGAGGCAATGACTCTTCCATGGTCGGGTGGATTAGGAAGTTGATTTTGGTCCTGAATTCGGTTGCTCGTGTGCCGTAATGAATGCAAATTATCCTAATTTGTTCCTGAGTTTCTTTCTCGTTTGCATATGAAAGGGAGCCTGAGTGAGTGCATTCATTAACTCTAGTAAACACTTGTCATCCTCCCTACTATCCCTCCACTCACTCCGACCAAAACACTTGAACTTCCTCCTTCGATGCTTCTTGCATGTTATAACTAGCAATGCAATCCTGCAAGAGACTTGAGATACAATATGCCTGGCTGCAAGTATAACATTCAAAAGGTCTCCTCCTAAACTGAAAGACTACTGAAACTACTGATGATGAAATGTTTGTCAAATGAGCAAAGCATGTTATTCAAATTCCTCCTTTTCAGCTCCTTCAAAGATCTCCTTGAGTCAACATAGGCTCTACCAAATTACCACCTTTGGGCTATTCAAGTGACAAATTCCATCAAGGCCCCTCTCCACCAACTCAAGGTAGATAATAAATACAAATAGTAAGCCCCATCACCGAGAAATGAGCAATCCCTGCCCTACCTCCTACAACACTTCAGGACTACAATTTATACATCCCACACCATCCCTGTACATACCATCTCTCAGAGTCTCAAGTCCCAAACTATACATGTCAACTTACACTAAAAGGCTGGTAGTCAGTCTGAGACACGCTTCGGATATTCAACCTCGGCTCAATAAACTGACCCGCATGGTCATAGTTGGGATCGATCTGACGCCACATCACCGGATTGTAAGTGCTAACCGCCGAAGTGTATCCAGTATCCTTGTTCCCTCGTGGGTCAGCGTACCAAAGCTTCCAGGCGACTAGAAAGAAATAGTAGAGATTCAAAACTTAATTTTTGGAGACACATTAGGAGCCTTTCAACATTACAAGTCCTGGCTTTGGTTGGAGTTGCTTTTTATTACTAGAAATGTAAACTTCTTAGAAATGTTTCCAAGAACCTAAGATGAAATGAAATCAATAAAGTACGCATACAGTGCATGAGAGTACACATGTACACAGGACCTATTGTACAAGAGGGGAGAAATCAATCAATCATCGATGCGAAACTCATGAATCTCTTTTCAGTCTGACTCCCTCACTCAGCGCTTTTGATGATTGATCACATCGTCCAGTCAAAAAGTCAACAAGGAAAGCTATAATGCCCCTTAAAAGTCCCTCTGTGACTGGACACCAGACACTACCCGATATCCGAGTAACTAGAGTGACCTCAGCAAAAAATACATTTTCTCCTATCAAATCTCTTCTAACTCCAACCTATGCGCAAACTACGACCACCAATAGAACAGGCAAAGCAATTTCAGTGGGCTTGTTGGTTTCGTTTAGAAACTTATAGAAAGATGCTACCGGTAATATCTTAGTTTAGATTCTAAAGACTAGAGTTTGAAGTTACATACGTCTTTCATACGAAGGGGTGTGAAACCGCTCTCGAGTCTCTGTGACCATGGACTCCGGAACAAGACACGAGGAGTTGGCATTAGTGGCCGTGTTGTACAAGGAGCCAATTTCTCCCATCTTTGTCGCAATGACGCTCGATTGTTTCGGACGATGAAGTGCTGCGGCGCTGTTGGCATATCCAGATCGTCCGAAGTAAGTGGAGCCTGGAAGGCAGTATGGAGCGTCCATTGGCTTCCTGGAATTATTAGATGTTGAATGAGTTGGAAGGTTTATGTTAACAGTATGAATGGCTCACCCCTGTAGACCCTTGTAGTCAGCTTGCTTCTGCGAGATCATGTAGGTTTTCTCGAGGTGATTGAGTAATCCCACCTGACCGTCCTTCCGATCCATCTCCGCGGAGTAACCGATAGCCCCCCGTTCATTTGTGGTGTAGCCCCCACACTTGTGAACTAGAAATTAGATAAAAGGTTGCTACATGTTCGTAAGTAGTATTTTCTTTCAGGAATAACACGATACCGTAATTGTGGCTTGGTCTTTGGAGTGAAAATTTTTTGAGAAGTGGATCTTATAGGCAAAATGGGCTATCAGATTTGGACATTTGCGCAAGCATTAAAACCCATTCGGATTCGCTTATCAGATAGTACAACTCTTAGACTAAATTTTAAGATGACTGAGACGATTCCGTAATTTTTTGTTAGGGTACCATTGGGCATCCCGTATGACCATTTTACTCGCCAAAATCCTAAAAAACCAAAATCGGTCTGAACATGTCCTGTTGCCATGAACTAAAAAATTCTCTCGCTCTAACAAACTTTTCAGGGCTTTTCCAAATTCGCAGCATTTTGCTTATTGAAATTCTCACTTGTCATTTTTCGCAAAAACCGTTAATGCAAATTAAAAAATTGTCAATGGCAACCAGGTTTTGCCCATTAGCCTATTACCCTTTGCCTAAGTTGCGAATTTGCTAACATTGCGAAAATAATTTGCGAACTTGACAAAAGTGCGAAAATACAAGTACCAATTTGAGAAAACTGCGAAAATACAAGTGCCAATTTGAGAAAACTGCGAAAATACAAGTGCCAATTTGAGAAAACTGCGAAAATACAAGCGCCAATTTGAGAAAACTGCGAATCTGAGTAAAAAAATCAAGGATTTTTGCAAATTGTGTTGCAAGGTTGATGATGAAGGTTGACAATTCAATTTCGAATCGATGGCCCAGAAACAGCCCAAAACCGCTAACGTTCGCAACGCAAATCGAAAAAAAGTGCCTAAAACGCAAATTGAAAAATCGGTCTTTCGGAATTCTCAGAGAAAATATTGAAGGAAACTTACGGGTGTTGAAGTGATTTCCAAAGTAGTTCATTTTAGCAACCAAGTAGTTCATTTACCAGCTGGATCTGGATCTGACACGAATGAAAATTGAAAACGGTTTTGAAGGAGCGAGAAAATCACGTTGTTGTTTCGAGAGAGGAGAAGTGAAGACTGATTTGATTTTCCGTTTTCCATTCTCCAAAATAGTGAAAACTGGATTTTGTTGATTTAGAATCAAAAAATCTTCCATGGCAACCTGGAGACTGAAGAGGTTGTGATGAACTTTATGAACCTCTGTTCCTGGTTGACTTTGGCTGAACTGATGCTGAGAAATGTTTGATCGATTTATTCACTCAGAGTGAACTTTCTATAAGACAACGATAAGCAATATATTGTCCATAAGGGATGAGGCTAATGAAACTCTGGCCTTGAATGTTCATGAAACAATCTTGATTATTATGTACTACTTTTACTACTTTTGTTTTTCCCACTTTTAATACTGATACAAGATTTCTGTACCCTTGTCGTCTCTATAGGTTACGTCAAATGAATTCTTTTGAGCGAAATGAATATTTTGAAACG
>JAQFZA010000311.1:0-27831 GCA_034695115.1 Desoria olivacea
TTTCCGTCCATACCTTTAAAAAAAATAGTATAGTGCATATGTTTCTGTGACAAATGATTGAGAGATTGGATTGATTGTGTAGATTCAGTGTTATATTAATTTGTAAACTTGAAATAGCCTATTGTTTTCCTTATAGTACTCAATTGGTTAAAATAATTAATTTTCCTCCAAAAAATATAGCCTCAAAACTTCAAATGAATAGGTTTCATAGTGAACCCGGTATATCGGTAGAGATATAGACTGCACTTAAAATTTAAAAAAAATACCATGCTTCCTTATGTAAAATAAAGTGTCCTGTAGATGACTAAGGTTAATATAATTTGTAAATTGTTTGTAAACCCAACTATTCGACTATATACCTGAGTTACCTTATTTAAAAAACAGTACATACTGCTATTTACTACAAATCTCCAAAATAAAAAAAAATGAGTATGATACACCAATCGAATTGCAATTTCATGCTGAACACGAAAATCATAACAATTAAATTGCGTCACAGACGCTAGACGCTTTGAGCTAGATTAGAAAAACCAGAACAAGTGGAATATTTTTTTAATTGTTCAATTTCACCCCTTTTTAGGCCTTTAGATCACTTTTTCATAGGCTTAAAATATATTTTTGTTGTAAAACTGAAAGTGTTAGCTTTAAATAAGTCTATTCATTGTAAAATTGGGTTGATCAATGCAATTTTGACAGCTGATTGATTTGGCATAAAGGTTAAAATAAGTTATCGCTTTGTAACTGATATTCTACTCTTAACGTTAGAGCCGTGAGGGAGAACTGGTTTTAGGACCACCAATTAATAAATATACAGTCCCCATTCCCCCATTTGGGGTACTGTAAGCAACTTTGACAAGAAATTATTGGCGTCTTTTTCCGGATTCTGGGCACTTAAAATCATTTCACTCATTTATTGCGGAAATCTGTATAATTGCTCACGCATCTTCTTTATTTATCACTTCGCGTTTTAGTATTTTATTAATTATTTTAAAACCATTGAGAATGTGATAGACAGGTTTGAATTAAATTATTAACTACCTAGCCATCGAATATAGGTTAGAGGCAGAGGAGACGTTTTAATGACCGTTAATAAATGTTTGTGACAGCAATTTTTATGAGGGTTAACCACAACAACCTAGTTTACTTTGGGTGGGTGCGGGGGATTCTTGTTCCACAACTAGGACATTCCGTCTGGATGTTGGCTTTCTCTCTGCCCCGACGTTAACTGCCACCATTCGTTCGGTTAAATCTAAAAATAACTCTTCGATACGTTGGTTTAACTTTGCGGATGTGTAAAAATGCTTGGCCCCCACCAAGTTTGCATACCTGTAAAAGGACAAGGTTTTTTAAATGCCAGTAAGTGGTTTGCAATTCCTTGATTTAGAAATCCAAGCAGAGCCTTACTGTTCAGCCTCCTCAGTCGTAACCGTCCTTTCTCTTTCTAGATCAGACTTATTCCCGGCAATTGACAGACATATATCGTTCCCCAACATCTTTTTCAGTTCCTTAATCCATATCTTTACCTGTTTACAAAACCAGAAGTAAAATTAATATATTTGTTTCGTCATGTTTTTAGTTTCAAAGTTGAAGCAAATGTTTTCCCTTTTAGAAAATTATCCAAGGGGTCTTATTGTTATAAAGTCAAAACTACCTTCTCGAACGAATCCTTGTCTGTAATATCATATACTAAAATAGCTCCATTTGAATGACGGTAGTAAATAGGTCCTAAAGCGTGGAACTTCTCCTGTCCAGCTGTATCCCAAATCGCCAATGTGATTCGACGACCATAGATGTTTATCTTTTTCTGCACAAAGGAGGCCTACAATTGTTTACAAGAAAAAAGAATTATAATTATGCCATTGCCAGCAGGTGCTCGTTTTTTTATTTTTAGATCCTTACCTGTACAGTGGACTCATGTTTATCATTAAACTTATCCTCCACGTACCGAAGTACCAGGGATGTTTTCCCGACACATCCCTCTCCAAGTAATACTACTTTAAAGCTTAACGAACGGTTAGGATTTGATCCTGCTTCATTGAAAGCGTTGCTATGTTCCATTGTGATTCATGAGAATGAGGCCTATCCTCTTTCAAAGTCGCTGCTTCACGGTTTGATACTTTGATACTTGACGGCGCAAACCACTTCAAACTGAAGTAATACTGTTAATTCCAATGCCTATGAAATCTGAAATAATCAAAGAAAAGGAAACTCATATCACTAACACTTCTCTACTGTTGACTGTGTCTATCTATATAGTCGATCTCCACAGACTCCTTACAACTACGATACACATACATACTTATGATCCGTACATCCTTAATTACCAACAAAACAAGCAGAACTCTGCCTCTGTCCGTAATGAGAACATTCCATAAATAATAAACAGGTGCGGTTTACGTCCAGGAATATTTATCCTTCGTTAGTCAGGCTAGCTGACAAGCAATGCAGCCTCACACCTACACCTCCATCACCGCCCCACATACAGTCAGGATTATAATCTGTATCATCTTCTGTCAATACAATACATCCCAATACGTATAAACGTATGTATGCTTCAGTTCCCTATTCCGTTAATGACTTTTCCGATTCCCAAATAGATTACACAACTACAACCATCTCTGTCTATATTCTGGATTAACTGGATGGGCCTGGGGGGAGTGACGATTTCAAGTCACAAGAACAATTGCAATTACAGGAACTCAATTAATCACACATTATCAAACCAAGGAAAAGCAAACTGATAAACCAATCTGATTGTAAAGCAAACTCACCCAATCAATGTCCAATCAATCTCCAATCATGAAGAAAAGCAGCTGTACAATGTACAGTGTGTTGTTGTTGTTCATCCGGGTCGTTTCTACTGAACTTTATAGTTATGTCAATATTGTCAACTGACAACTGTCGAGGATAATTGAATTACTTGAAATACAAAATAGGAATCTTAATGAGTGAGTGTATGTTTTTGCAAAGTGTGAAGTGGATGTGGACAAGGTTCGCCTTTGCCGCTTGAATGTCACAAGCATTGCCTCCTATTTATTTGTATGAAGTTGAAGCCTCATCAGTGAGTGACGTACAAGTATGTACCGAACCACCTACGCTGCAAGAAGAAGTAGGACGCTTCGTATTTGTTCAAGTACCGTAGGGCAATGACATGTCATAACTTAGTACACGTTTTAGGCTCTAAACAACTAACACTGCATAACTGCATATGTTCGAGTAGGTAATTAGTTTTATAAAGGAAAAGTAGCAGTCAGGACGTAAATTCATTCAATAGTATTTAATTATATTCTCATATTTAAGAGAACATTTGTTAAATTAAATGACGTGTTGTATTATAAAACATAATTGAATAAAGGAGTTGCTTAAAATTGTAATTGAACGTGTTTAAAAGCTATTTTTGCATGATGAAAGATAATATCTATTTATGCATTCTGAGAATGAGATTAAATTTAAGAGTCGCAAGTGAAGAATTGGGGAAGTGCAGGAGTAGTATGTAAACATGATAGATAGTCTGTCTAACTAATTTAAGCATCATGGATCCTTAATATTTAAGGTTTTTATTTCGTTGAATGTTTTTGCTAACATTTTATTTCTGCATATTAACGCTTCCAGGTGAAGCAAGTTTAGGAAATCCTAATGAGTTGTCCAGTCTGCTTGGAAATGGAACACATTTTAAAGTTTTAGCAGATGTAAACCGTTTCTTTTATTTTTCTCGTCGATCTGTGTAGTACAATTTGCGAACTTGACTGACTGCGATCTGATTTGTTTCAATTCCAGTTAGCGTTTTAGTTAAAGACTTTTACTAAAAACATACGTATATTTTGCTGTAGCTAATCGTTACATTATATACAGACATAGACATGTAGGTAACTAACATTAATTAGTTCGTGGATAGTTTTACACGTAGCGCCTAGAAATGGTTTGGGACGATTAGAATTCAGGATAGTCAGGAAGCATGATATATGAGTGAGTGAATGATATTCATGTTGTTGCATAAAAATGCGTACTAATTGCATTTTTCTTCACCAAATTTACAAGTTAATGATCGGAAAGCGTTGTATAAACGTCCCTCCCAATATTTGACTCCCAGAACAGTATAAAACATACCATCCGGTGTGAATATTTTATTAGCCAAAATGATAGGAAATTATAGTAACTTTGCCTTCAAGCATCTCCAACCTTCACAAGAAGGGTGAAATGGAACAGGCATGTAGAATCAGAGTTAACAAACCTATTTTTTTTATAAATCCTCTAGATAAATGTAGACTAAATTTAAACTGCAGAATTTAATTTTCATGGGCTAAACAATTTCTAGTTTGGTAAGTTAGCATTAATAAACGAATAGGAAAATGTGTATTGAAGACTTTTATATTTCATGTATCCGTGCCTCACCGCATTTCGTGCTCTTTGTTTGAGGAGGTCACCTAAATATCCACAGGAGATTATGAAATGCATGGGCTTGATTTGCATATAGGTTGATCTGTTGAAGTTGCTTAACACTGCCGGAATTAATACAGTTCATTTTCCCTATGGAACATCAAAGTTTGATGAAATTTACATATTAAAACTTTCATTCATGCAAATTTCATTCATTCATGGCAATTCCGTTCTACGATTCATGATAAATTTGAATATCATAACCCCTGAACATGCGATAATGTTCTTATTTGTGCTGTGTGTTTTCCTTATTGTTATTTAGGATTTGATTAAATTGATTAGTGCAGCGTGTGAGCAATCCTAAATTCAAGGTGCAGCGCATCCCATTCTAAGGAAAGAGCTATCTTACCGACCGTACAAGATTTATTATTATTCTATTATTTTCAACGTATTGAAAAAGGTTATGTACTGAAGGGCTACATTATGGCAAATGCAAAATACATAGTTTTTTTTTGTTTTACCTTACCTTACTTTTCGATACATAACCTTGCTCTGATTTGTAAAGTAAGCATTTAATTCAGCAACTTTCCCAAACGCAAGTATGCATACCCAAGCTTTTAAAGGGTTGACATTTAAAAAAAAACATTTATCACTATTTATAAGCCGAAAGAATAAATTTTAGTTCAGTGTCATAAATAACTACATTTGCGTCACAGGAAATATTCCAGCTTGTTTGCTAATTTTCAACATCCGCTAACTGCTTGGTTGGTCCCCAGGCACAAAATGAAATCAAATCATAAAAAAGATAATTAAATTGTTAATTGTACAGTTTATCCAACAAGCTGATTCTTTCTCGCTACTTAAACCTCTTGAAAGCTTTGTCCCTCCTTCTTCTTCTTTGGTAATTTAAAACGTGTAATTTAAAACAAATTCCAGTCTATGGCCATGGGGCAAAAAAATTACATGTTCATGACTTCATCCTTATCCTTAATCCATCGAGAGCTTCGGATGTTCATTTTAACTCTATCCAGCCAATTAACTGTTTGATAGGTTTTAACTAAAAAGCTATATTTAGTCTCCATCTGCATCATCTGCATAAGGAAGTCATAACTCCAAAAGCCATAAGCTATGTTTACATTACCTAACCTATATGTGTATTAATGGCTGGAAGGACATACAAGTATGAATTGGCATCTGAATTTTCCGTAATCTTCCCGAATAGCCGACTAACGAAATAAATATCCTTGTCTCCTCTCAGTCCAACTTATTCGGAAGGTGTGAAATATGAGACGGGATGTTATTGTGGCTTCCACGTTGTGTGTGGTGAGAGACACAAGATTTACGAAGGTCTCTCTGATGATGACTCATGAATTAGTTAACTACTGACCGTATTGATTATTATTTAGCCATGCTCACTCAGTCCAACCGCAAGCAGTTTCATCCTCAAACCCAACACCAATAGAGAACAGAGAGTGACAGGCAGGATGCAAAAGGAGACGGACTTTCCTTACGCATCATGTTACACAGCGAATGTTCGCCTGCCATCAGGACCTTATGAATTATTCTAAATATCCTAAACTTAATAGGAAAACAGGCAATTAGTCTGTTCGGCTGCACACTGCAAGACTTACAAAAGCATAATCAACCCATCATGGCATATCCGACCTTCTGCAACGTGCAACAAGGAAATTACTTCTGTATCTCTAATTAGTTTACAGCCATCAAGGAGTGTTTTGATGAACGGAGGTGATGTATTAAGTTGTATTTGTAAAGGTAGGCAATGACTGGGGAAAGTTGTCTGCCTGCCGGCGGCTGCTGCTGCTTTGCAAACCCCAAAGAACCCGAACATCTTCTGAACTGAGGTAGTCCTTGCTTTTCAGCGCGGAAGGCAAGATTGGTAGATTTCTTTTAAGACATAAACTTCCTCATCCTGTTTTTCCTCCTCCAGCTTATAAAGTTTACCAGGCTTTTTTTATAAAGTTTATATTAAGACCACATTATACAAGATTGTACGGCAGAGGCTACTAACCGCGAGCCCACTTCCCCCACTACTTTCCGCGCTGTCTGACTGACATTTGTGACATTTGGTCCTCAGTTTTCCAACCAAGTCTTCTGTCTGTGCCGGGGAAAGTGTCTTTTTAGTTATCCTTCTTTTTGAACAGGCTTTAGTATAGGACGGTAGTAGTTGAATTGTTAATCCTGCTTGATTATTGAACCTGAAAGACTGGATATTGCGTTTTTGGATGAAAGGCAGAGGAGAAGGTGAGTTTAGTTTATTTATTAATTGGGGATATCGAAAATGTGCAGTTCTGTGAATCCCATGGCACATTTACAATTTACTTCTTATATGAAACAGCCTCTCGTACTAATGGAATTTTTGTTTTCAATCCGAGTCTGTTGTGGTTGTCCCGTTTATTAAAGAATTGATAGTTAGTAACAATAAATAATAAATCTTTGTTTTCCCTATCATATTCACGTAATAAACGAATTGTAGGTAAAATAGAAATTACTTTTTACTAGGCATACGGAAAACTGTATAGCTGCAGTTAACAAGATTTTCATCAATGTATCAATTTCACGTATAACACACATTCAATTTTCAAAGTTAGTAATTAATATCAAAATCTTTCTAATATTGGGGATATTGGTTGGATGTCCATAATATTTAAGTTACACACAGCGAAGATTCTTAGATTTAAAAAAAGATTTAGGATGAAATAGATTGATGGATTTATTATTTATTAGATCACTATCTTGGAGTATATATAAATATCAACAACAATAAGATAGTTATACATGTTATAGATGTATGTTGTATATTCTAACTCTAAGATTACTGGAGAAGGAACTTCTTCAGCTTATTGTAAAATGGTACTTATTTGTATCATATTGTTATTGTTATCATTTGACAATGTACAGTAGTCTGGATACGATTCGTCTTCATAGCGGTGTCTCCGAGGCAAAGGCAACTGCATTATAAATGTTGTGCATTTAAAGGAAAGAGACTTTTAAAGTAAATGATGAAATGGGATATATCGTAGTCATTCGTAGCAGGTCGTATTGTTAAATACGTGGAACGATGAAGTCATTTGTTCTGTTATGAATTCATAAATTATGCGTTAGTTATCCCCTTGAGTGCGTGTGGTAGATAGAACTTTAGAGTCTCCATGTCCTCATTTTCCGGTTACCTTCTTACGATACGATTAGGAATATGTGGACAGCGATTGTAAAGAAGATGTGGTTGGTTATCGAAGCCTGAAGCAACTCAAGGAGTGTTTAAAATATAGTCACGTAACCAAAGACGATGAAATCGGTTCATGGCTTTCTGCACTCTTATTTCTCTGTAAAAGACCTCGTGGAACGTACTATGTAATATGTATTAACATAATGTAGACGGGAGAATAATTAATTGAAATGTTACGAATGCCTGCGGCTCACCTCAGAATTATAGTTATCTTTTCATTTGCGTACTTCAACTCAGGCAAATGCTCCTGTCTATTTCTAAGTAATTTATGTAATCTCTGTATTGGTGGATGTCTTTATTTTTTAAACATTAATATTATTAGGCAAGCCGTAGAAGCTCAGATGCTCATAATTTTTGAATGGTTATAGCATTTAAATTTAATTGCAGTAAGGAAAGATCTTTAAAAAATACTCTATAGGTATAGAATGTATTTATTTATGTATAGAAAATGTGGATGAATGAGTTCAAATGCTTTGGGAATAATTAGGCGATAAAGAGTCTATTTTTATGTTTAAAAAATGGATTAACAATTTTAAACTCGAATTTTCTTATTCATTGTTGACGGATTATTTTTATTCTTGCATTTCATTTTTTATTGGTTGAATTGGTTGTCGATTATTCACTGACGGATGAATTAATTGACAAATGCAAAAATGACTACGAATTAGTATTTTACAGATATAGTTTCAGTGTTTGAGCGAGGAGCGTTGTCCGTGAGACAATCATGGTTAGGCCTTGGCCCCATAACATAGTTTTAAAAAGCCTAATGGTTTGCATTTGTGGAGCTAGGTTAGATGAATTTTTTCCATATTTCGATTTAGTGTATATTTATGGAATTTTTGTTTGTTAATTTTTAACCATCTAGAATTAGATGAGGAAACCGAAATCGATGGATGATTAGAGTTTTTGAAAGGCTGATTTTTACAAGGTACAGGACGCCGGTCAATTTTTTATGAATATTTTGATGTGCGTTTTACAGCATTGTACACGTATCAGTAAGGAGTCTACGAGTGAGGACATTATTTATCTACAAAGTAAACAAAGTACTGACAGACTTGAAGACCAACAGGTTATGAGAATACTGCACTAATACAAATATACAGAACATACGATTACATTTATCTTCAATTCCTTCCATCCTTGAGATATAATAGGATGACACATGTTTAATAATACGGTGCAAGGACTACAAGTTTTAAATCACACAAATTTGATTTAATTTTACAATTCTCGAGCCTTCGATACCATCCGGTATCATCGCCAGGAGTAAAGACAAGAATTGGAAATATTGAATATACGACGACTACATATATAGATTAGAAACACAGTTGTGCCAGATGTACATTTTTATAAATAAAGTCCAAAAATCCAATCAATCCATGAGAAAATGAGACTGCAAATAGATGTGTTGCAGACAATCTGGAGATTCGGGTCTTCTGCGGAATGCCGAAACGGTGTAGACAGGCATTCATTAGAACACTTGCAATTAGTCATTCCCTGAAATGACTCGTTACTGGTCAGTCTGTAAAATTTGTCTCCATAGATTACCGATTCTAGGTTAAGTAAAGTATGGCTTTGATTGTGAAGAATTAGATTGTTAAACGTCGGTTTTAATACATTTAGGTTATTCTTAGCATCAGAATAAAACTAGTCGAATCCCTTGTAATAGATTTCCACCTAAGAGTAATTTCCACTTATCGACAATGATTGACTACTAGTCATTCTGTATATTGACTATTACTCAGAATTTACGGATTCTCTACAGATTACCTGTAACAGCTACATATATATGTACTCTTTGACATATCGACAGAACGTAATATTATCATTGATTGTGTATTAACTGTAGATTGGTAATATTGGTATGGATGCTCAATTGGTGTACGACATGTATAGATTCGATTGGAGCTTAGGTTATTCAAAGTAATGAGTCTTTATCAAGACTGTAATAAGGCCTTAGTTGACAGCTTATGTCCCAATGATTTAGCCTAATTTTTGTTTAAATAATATCATATTCTAGTTATCCTACCCTTATCAAAGGAAAATGTCCAGGTCCCACCTTTAGCACTAAAATTACCTACTAAGTAAATTGTGTTAGAGCTAGGTGGCTGATAGGCATTGGCTAATAGGGACGATTATGATAATTAATTTGACAGGTGGGAGGAACAAATACTAATTTATCATATGAGATTAATATCCAGCCAGAGTCAATACGTTGTTCGACGTTAATTGAAATAAATTCAAAATCACAAATTAGTTAAACCACATTTCTTGCTAGAGTTAGCACGATCAAATCGACCCATCCTTTTCGCACCCGTGGCTTTGGCTATAGGTACAAGGTACAATAAACCCATAAAATTAGTTGAACTTAAAAAAAAGTCAGTATAGTCAGTAGTCATACTGTATATATAGTAACTGGAAAGCTTTTTGAAGATTAGTAAAGACGTTTAAGCTTAGACAAACCGTTGAGTAAGAAAGAGCTTAATATATTTTGCAGATCTCAGATTAAAAGTTGTATTGGTTTTACACGGTGTATATTAATGTATGTACTTGATTTGGTCCTACAGGTTCTGATTAATTGGCACGATAGCTTGTCAGAATGGTCGGGAGTAAGTTTAGAGTGCCAGTATGGAAAAGTTAACTAAGCTATTCGAGAAGAAGAAGACGTACAGGGCCGATGGAGCCGATTACCCATGCGATTTTCGGATAGACGACTTAATTTTCTGTAACCTTATGCCCCGACATGCAGTTTACCTACCGTTTTGCTGTAATAGGAACAGCAATAGCCCTTCTACTATTGTTGCATGGCTTTTGGCCAGCTAGTGAAGGTACGTGTCATGTCATGGATAAGTAACTCAAGCTTAAAGCGTTACGTTTATTATAATTGAAGTTTTGATTCCATTCTTTTTTTAACAGAAGAAGATGCAGAAACCAAAATATTAAGGCATTTAGTTGCATTAGAAACAGATGTGAAAGAGTATGAATCTGCCGTTTCTTCATTAAGGGTAAGAACTTTGTGAAATCCTGGGCATGTACTAATTTATTAGAGCAGAAAATAAACCGCAGGGGTACAATATAGGAATACCGAATACTTGAAGTATTATGGTAAATGATAGAAAAAAATATATTCCTACATCGTATTCCGATGTCATTCACTTATCTTTTGCTATTGCTTAAAGATTAGAGTTTGAACAACAGAGATGATGGTTATTTTTTAATTTTAGAGGGACATTGTGATGTTCAAAGAAGCCCAACTACTTGGGCGTGGAAACACCGAAACAATACACGAAGTGTCTAATTCGCCAAGAATGCTCGAGAAGTTATTTAGTCTAAAGCGCCTTAAAATTTCCAGTATTTATGATTCCTTGCCACATTTATTGGACTACGACGAAGCTTTGACGCCGGCTTTAACGCTTGGAAAAGATAGGGAAGGGGGTAAGTTATCCTGATTTTTAATATTTTAACAGATCCTCAAAAATCGATATACCTACTAATGATGAAGATGTAATGATGTTGACTAAACTATACTGACCCTTTATTAAAAGCTACTATACTATTCTTTCTTTGCTATAAATATACATTTTTTTTAAATATTCTTTGACAAGTTGATATGATGTAATTTACTTTCTTATTTAAGAGTATCACTGATACATGAATAAATAAATATTAGTTGTTGACAACTCATATCAAACGAATCCTAACTTTCCGACATATCCGGGACAATTCATACCTATGAAAATCATTAGAAACATTAAAATACTAATCATGGCTTACTTTTATGAACAGTGTCTATCGTGATTGGGATCCCAACAGTAAAGCGACCAACGCAAAGCTACCTTCTTCCAACGCTTCGAAATTTGTTGGGATCAATGCTTCCAGGAGAGAAGAATGATACTTTGATAATCGTTTTTATTGCTGATACAGACGTGTCTTTCGTCGAAAACACTGTGAATTCCATTATCAGACAGTAAGCTTAATCTTTAAATTCTGCTGTCCATCATTAAAAAAATTGACTAAAATATAACTGGAGTCGATAACGTATTTTCAGGTTCAAGAAAGATGTTGATTCCGGACTGGTTGAGATCATTGCTCCTTCCGCAAGCTTTTATCCGAATTTAAAGTCAATGAAAAGTACCTTAGGAGACTCTGTAAGTTTTATTATCCCGACTAAAAAACGAAACAATTTACCATTTGAACACACTACTTCCTTTGCTGTTAAATATACTACGTTGACAATGGGCCGAATTCCGAAACCCACTTAAATTTGGCATATTTTTAAACCCCATAGGATGAGAGAACTCGTTGGAGAACGAAGCAGAACTTAGATTACGCTTATCTCATGATGTACGCCCGACACCGAGGGTCTTACTATGTTCAACTGGAAGACGATGTTCTGAGCCGTAAAGGTTTTATAAATACAATGAAGAATTTTGCGTTGACAACTACAGTGGCAGGAGACGAGTGGTTTATGCTGGACTTCTGCCAATTGGGGTTCATCGGTAATGTTGTTTGTTTATAGTTTGTTGGATTAATTGATTAGCCTTGGCATCTGATCAAATGAAATTAGACCATCATAAATATAATGTAATTAATGACGAATTGATGCGCAGGAAATACATGACTAGACAAAGTTGATTAATATCAGATTGTAAAGTACCCAAGGTCACTTTATTGTCTATTTGTCATGATAGTCCTGACTGTCCAGTAGAGATTAGTCTACGTTTAGAAGGATATTAAAAATTAGGATTAATTTACCAAGTCTTATGTTATCCATCCCACGATATACTCCCAGAAGTATAGTTTATGGGAAAACATGTTGATCTTAACCTATACTAATGCGTTACATATTCATTCACTTGTGTTCTTATAATATTTTATTTTTTAGGAAAATTGTTTAGAAGTTCCGATCTATGGAAGCTGGTGGAATTTATCTTGTTGTTTTACCAAGATAAACCGGGAGACTGGTTGCTTTCTCATTTTTTCAGTGTCAAGTACTGCAAGTTAGACTATAATCATGTATGCTACCTTCAAAAAATTACCACTACATAATTGTCTAGGGGTGGCAAGAATATGAGTATGCAGTTTATGGTATTATTGAGGGGTATAATATGTTAATTGTAATAAGATAATACACGATTGGCATATTATACCAAGTTATTACCTACTAATAACAACCCTCACCATGCACTCTTATTGTTGACATTCCCAGCTGCATTTATTCACCCAATAGGGAAACCAAAATTGACAATTTGATTTATTTAGAAACGATGTCTTCGAGAGCTTAACAAACACTGGATCCATTACAAGCCTTCATTGTTCCAGCACATTGGGATGATATCCTCCCTAAATGGGAAAGTGCAGAAGCTGAAAGTATGTAAAACAACGTTGGTCTTTAATTTTGATGTAATTTTAATTACTGTTTACCTATGCTAATTTAATTTTGATATCGTAATAGGATCGACAGTTTGGGAAACTGGAGTTATTTACACGCCATAATAATCCGGAAGCAACCGTAGAGACAACGATAAAACATTATGGACGGTTTTCTGTAGAAAAGGCCTATAAGGGACTGAATTTTTTCTGGGGACTGGCCCCTCAGGAGGGTGATACTATTAAATTTAGTTTTCCGAAGCCATTAAACCTCAAGAGGTTCGTGCGACCTTAAATCACAAACTCACTCTTATAATTAAAACTCGGTATCCAAAACCGAACTTGAATGATCTCGATTTCCTTATTTCATGTCTGAAGCTATCGATTTGTCAGTGGAAATGCTGAACACCCTTCCGACAAGATTCGTAATGCGACGTTGGAAGTGAAATCAGCTTCTAAGAATGTAAATCATGAAGGCTTTGTTAAAACTAAAGACGGATTCTCGCTGATCGGTATTGCACGAATAGCTTAGCGTTTATAAAATTATATTTGCCATTCAAAATAATAAAGTGAGGGTTATCTAGATGAATTTGACGATATGGGAGTCCTTGACGGACGTTTCCCATCTGACCTGTGTCCGATTTCTGCCGTCCGTATTACACTGAAACATGGTAGTGATTATTGGGTAATTCTTAGCGAGGTAAATATCTCTCCAGACTTAAAACTTGGGTAATACCGGGTCGAAAATAGTGCAGCAATTTTATTCTTTTTGTTTTGTTTTATCTTGCAGGTATATATTGAAGAGGGGAAATCCTAACTGTAGATTTAAGAAATAACTATTTGACAATGAAAAACAGCTAAACGGCTTTAAAGATACTTTATAATATATTATTAGACTTATTATATTACCCGTGTACTTTTTTCAAATTATGTGTGATCAAGAACAAGACTTATGGCTGCCATATGTATCAAGTGATAGATGAATTTGTGTAAAAGGAAAAATAAAGAATGTTGAAGTATTTGGAGTGTTAATGAGCAATGAGCTAATTGACGGCCGGATGACAAAAAATGGTCCAGTTCACAGTTTACATCTAGTGTGGCTAATAATTTAAATGAGCGTTCCAAACCTCGATAAATCAAAAGGTAGTCAGTGTGGATTTTATTGATTAAACTCCCCAGTATTCTTTATTTTCGCACGACGTTTTGATTATTCTCCGTTAATCAAGAATTTAATATACATAGAACACGGGTAGTTATTTCAGTTTTTGTTTTCTCTTCAAATACATTGCTTTTCTCTTTTCCTCCTCCTGTTCCCTTCGCAGTTCCTCCTGATCTTCTTTTATTCCTGGAAAAATATCAAAGATGCTATATTAGGTTTGGCTTGGAAATTTTCTTGGCTGTTTTTATGTTAATTTCTCATAACAAATTTTCAATGTTAGGAAAGAGCTGCTTATACATGTAAACATACAAATTGGGTTCAATTTATGGAGAATAATTTTTTTGATCTCGAAAGAATAGATATTTTACCGATTCGAAGACTCCTCTGCTCTTCTTGCCATTGCTGAGTCACACTAGATTCCATACATTCATCGTCACTGTCTTCATTTGCGTACTTCCGCTTATTGTACCCAAATATCTGACCGATTACATTGCTAATATCTTCTTGTGGAACATCGGAGTCGTCGATAAAATCATCCATTTCGGAGTCGTACTCGTCGTCACTGTGAATCACCGAGCGACCTGTATGAAATTAAAATTTTAAATTTAATACTGACCAGATTAAATATAGTTTATGCCAACAAAAATACATACCTTTCCAAGCTGTACTATCCTTTTTTCGAGTTGGAAAATCGTATCGGTTACCGGATTCTGGTATGTTTCGACTATTATGAGGAACATTAGTTCTGAGGGGTGCGGGTTTAGGACGCGGTTCCATTTGCTGCGGTTGCCGACTTCGAGGTGCCTCATCTGAGTACGTTGGACGACTTCGTGGTGAATTGTCCGAATAAGTTGGACGATTTCGTGGGGGATTGTCGGAATAATTTTGCCGATTTCTCTGTGAATCATCCGAATAAGGTTGACGACTCCGAGGTGCACTATGTGAGTAATTTTGTCGACTTTGAGGTGAATCTTCTGAATAAGATTGACGACTTCGTGGAGAATTGTCCGAATAAGTTTGACGATTTTGTGGTGCATTATCTGAATAATTTTGACGACTTCGTGGTGAATTGTCTGAATAATTTTGACGATTTCGCGATGAATTGTCAGATGAAGTTTGACGACTTCGGTGTGAATCGTCGGAGAAAGTTTGTCGACTTCGGTGTGAATCATCTGAATAAGCTTGTCGACTTCGTGGTGAATCCCCCGAATAAGTTTTACGACCTTCAGGGGCTGACTTTTGAGAATATCCATTGGATTTATGTATTTGCAAATGACTGGAATTTATTTCCCGAGATGAATGACCGTTTGGAATGTCAAGTTTAGCCATTTTATCATGCGGTGGCCCCATGGCCCTCGCGGCAGCAGCTGCCGAAGGTTTGAAAGATGAAGATTGAGAAAACGGAGGCGATGGTTTTGAATAGGAACTCTGCTCACTTGCTCGACTGGTTGTATAATTATTTCGCTTGTCACTTTTTTGAGGCCCGTTCCGAGATTGATAGTGATCCACGCCGTTGGTAAGTGCCGTTTCTAATTTGCTATCTTTTCTCGGATTCGACATTTCGGTCTTTCTGCCTTTGCTATCCATGTTACTTGCGGATTTATTAGTTGTGTTGTTAAGTTTCGATGTGTCTTTTACATAGACTCCTCCTCCGGCTGCTAAATTCGCTTTAACTCTATTTCTCAAGGCTAATTCGGACATATATTCAGCTTTTTCTTTCGCTGTCATCGGACGCCCGTATTCAAATTCAGGTCCGTCTAGCATATCTTTGGTCGGTTTTTTCACCACAACAGGCTCTTTGGATTTCTGTTCTGCCAGTCGAAGTAGGTCAACAAATGCAGGGGGATTTATGTTTGCTTTTTTAGGGATTTTTTGCCGAGGAATTGCATTGGTCGTCGGTTTTGGAGATTCAGGGCGAGGAGATATTACATGCCTTTTCGAACTTTTAGTGGAGGATGGCGGAGCATCAAATTTTCTAGGCGTTGGAGGTTCCACATATGCTTTTTTAATAGGAGCTGGAGCTTTCGGTACTGCTTTATACTTTTCCATCATCTTTTTGTGCATTTCATTTGCAAAAGTAGAAGTGTACCCATAGTCATCTTCATCAGGCTGAGTCTCACTAGCTAAAAGAGGAAGAAAAAAAGTTATGTCAAAACAACAGAACGTAACGGAAAGACTGAACGATTGAAAAAATATAAAAATGATGACACTGAACTGAGATAATTGCAGGATTCAATTAAACCATTACCTTGAGCAGTACAAGCTTCACTTAAACACTCTTGAGCATCCTCAATACATGACTTATTAGCTGACTTTGTCATCTTGAGCATCCTATTAACTCTGGAGTTAGCCTTTCTGTCTTGACTTCTGAGTTCTAGCAACATTCTCTTCTTCCGCAGACTTGCATCCTTCAGTCTTTTTTCTTCTTCCTCCTTCTTGGCCAAAAATTTTTGAACTCCGACCTTCAATTTGGCTTGTTTTGGGTCCGCAACCTTACCCTTTCCTGAATCTCTCAACCTTTTCTCGATCTAACAAAGAACAGAAACTTATATGACATTCCCATAACCAATTAGTTTATAAATATTCGTCGCCATTAACTTAAGCTCTCATTAATTACCTCTCTCTGCTTAGCAGTAGAATTGGCCTCTGCCATGGAAATAAGGTCCCTGTAGCCAAGTGCACTACTCATGGCTGCTGTCAATATTGTCGATTGTCAGCAGCAGTTGATTAAAATAGAAATCAAGCTTCACGAAGCCAAGATGGAAGTATGAAGAAGGCACAGACGTGTAAACTCAATGTAGATGTAGCAGTAGAATATTGTAATCCAAAAATATTGAATCTTCTGTTATCTGGAACAGGATGTTGATGAGGTTCTCCAACAATAAGGTACGCGACACATAATATTTCTGAACTTTTCAGAGTCTTGGGAGCGTAAATGTTTAAATCGGATTCAATCAAAGTATCACAGGAATGTCAAATTGAAATGTCAAATAAATCAGCTCAAAAATCAAAAAATATAAATACACAATCAATGCAAAAAAAATCCCTAATATCTACTGAACAATTTCCGTGGATTTACAGCTAAAGTCGTAAGTAGAATAGAAATCAATTCACAATTAGTCCTCTACGTTCTATCTCCTTTCCCTCGATTACTTATCACCACACCGACTAGACCTAATCGACGTGATCTATTACATCGTACATAAGGACTCTAACGTTCACCTAAGTAACCTAAGTACTACAATTATGTATTATGCTCTCCCGTGGACTATATTTAATATTATGCTTGGATTCCAAAGATATTTGAAGTGTTCTATATATTAATTAAATCCCTAAATAGTTGACTAAATGCTTTCTCTCTTCAGCACCCTCCGGCCCTGGCAGATCTCCTGTCCCTTTTAAAATGTCAATTGAATGTTGAAAAGTCCGTTATTTTCCCCGTCTCGAAAACCTAAAGAAAAATATGAAGAAGTATGTGAGTATTGTCAGTAATCTGATCTGCCCTTTTTTCTGCCTGTGAAGAAATATAAGATAGTAATGTTGAATGTAGGAAGTTAATTAGAAAGAGAGAGAGAGGTAGTTCAGAATGAAGAGAACGGCGATCTCCCTTTCATCAGCTGTCAATGAACACAACTTGAGTGGAGTAGATGTGCACGACCTCTTAATAAACTCGCATACACAACATCCGCCGACACCTCAAGCCCCAGTGTGTTCTAGACACCTCTTTGAAGAACCGGCGCCGCAATCCCCGCAACCCATTCTGCTCTCAATGAACTGTGAACTGTCAAGTGATGTAATGAATTGGTTCGCGTCCGGGCCCGGGCCGGCTGCCGCTGCAAACAGAAATAATTGGTTAAAATAGGTACAGATTGAATGTAACGGTTTTTGGACCAATCTGAAAGTGACGCAACAAACCAATTCCATAGACCACCAAACTTAAGATTGTCAATTCGACTCTCGGAAAACTGAGAAGCTTGTCATAATCATTATGAAGTCAAGTGTACCGATGCCGATTAAAGCGTTGTTCCCAAGTCCGGCTACAAATAGGCTTACATGGAACGGTTTTTTAAGGGCCCTCGATAATAAACGTTGTAGCCTCAAATAGTCTAACAGCCTAAATATTTTTAAATTTTAACCAAGAACATGGATTCTTACAAGAATTCATGATTGCGGCCTTTATGTTAACCTGTCAACTGCAAACATCGGTCGGGATATGTCTGTCTGGATTCTAACTTTACGGGAGATAATATGTGTACCCGAACACGGACCAGATTTCAGGGTCCACTGTCTACACAAGTAGGGCTTAGTCTTCTACAAATTAAAAATATGTACCAACACGCCTCGATACGAAATAGTATTTGCACAGCTCTGGACATTGAGTCCAGCCCGTCTAGAGATGCTTTTGGCGTCGCGGATTATTTAAAATGACGGCATTCATAATTGCTGACCTGTGGGATTGTATATTAGTTTGTTCACTGTCAGTGTCGATAAAATGATAAGATCAGCTTCCGCTTATACAGATTTCTGACGGAGGCGTAGAGAAAACCGCCACGGGCTATAGCAAAGTCGGATCCAATCCAGCTATCCGGAATTCCGTAGTAAATGTAGTAGAAAATAGAAGAAGATTCTGAGGGCGAATGCACCAGAGGGAGTTTGGCTGTCTTTGGGTTGAGGCATAGTCATTTATTGGTATAGGACAAGGTGTTATTCAGGTGGGTACTTCTGCTTCTTGTGTAGCCTAATCCTTATGAATATCACGGTTTACTGTTATGCTGAAGAAAGATCAGGTATACTTCATACTTGCCTATCTATTCGGCATTTTTCACTCCTTTGGAATTTGATTGATCAGTTTCTGTCATTTACATGTAGTGACGGTGGAGAGCTGAAAGTTTAACATCCGCTGTACCTCCCTCCAGCCTTCAGCCTTTTATTCTATCCTCTCTCATTCTACACAACTGTACCAAGAAGTGTAAAACTGAAGTCTCCAATCTATTCTAATCCTTTAAAGTTTTAAAATGGAGACTTATTTCCCGACTTGCCATTGACAAGTAAAAAGTTCAGTTCTGTCCGGGATTACGATTCTCGTCAGTCAACTTGTCCTGCACTCATCCATTATTTACCATCATAATCAATAGAAGAGGAGACCCCTTGGGAATCCAACGGACTTACGATGGACTACACGACTTGTCAAACTCGGGAAGACGGGTCACCTACGAAATCGACTGAGGTCATTATGACTGTAACTGAGGAGTCGAACAAGACTGGAGTCGCAGCTCAAGAGGAATATGACCCGTCGCAGCCCTTAGATTCCAGTGACGAAGAGGAGGATTGCAGTTTGCAGTTTCAGAATGATGTTGATAGTACAGAAACGGTCGAAGCTCCGGAGCCTCCAGTCGTCAATTTTGTCACTCCAGCAGCAATCACCCCAAGTTTGAAGATTGCATCTGTTCATCCTAAGGAGCCCGAAATAGCAATAGACTTGAATTCGATACCAATGCCCAGCGATGAATACCGTCGGCCGGTAATTCAATTCTCCATCCCTACACGTCATCGTCTTATGTCAATTAGCTCCCTTATCAAGGTAATAGATAATTCGATAACTTTGCGTCAATACTTTAATTGGAATTTGAGCTCATAGGAATTGTGAAGGGGTGTGTATTTCAGTTGTTAATTTTAATGTTTTACTTTGATTATTTTATCAAGCGTCAAAAGGGCGTCATGAAGAAGCAGGATAAAGGGGGTGGCAGTGGTTTGTGCTATAGTTCTGAAATATCAAAGGCATTCCACAAACCTGACGGTTCGGGCGAGACACAGTTTGACGGAAATAGCGGTGATGAGGATCGGCCAAAGATTTCTCTAGTTCAGGAAATTTTCGGTTCGGACGATGAAGATAATCCAAGAGAAGAGTCACCTGATACTGAAGATATTGTAGTTACTGCTGAAGGATTGGATACGTCAAGCCAACCCTCGGCAGATTCTGTTGAAGAGGCGGTTGATGTCGATGCTGGTAATTTAAACTTCCAAGCTTTGAGTGAGGATTCCAGCAAGAGATGGAAAATCATTGAGGAAACTGTCAGCCAGAAATCTCCGGACCGTTTTCTAAGAAACAGTGAAAATACCCAGAATTGTACTCCTAGCTACATTGCCCCTATTATTGAACCTGAGGAAAACTCCGTTGAGGAAATAAGAATCTCCATCAAAGCTCCATCGGAATTGATGGAAATACCTAATAATGATGATGAAGGCTCGTCTGAGTTGGAGATACCTGTTACCGAGTGCCACATAGACGAAAACAATGAACCGGAGAGAGGAAAAGAGAACCAGCAAATTATATTAGAATGTGTTTCTGAAGAAGACACAGATTTTGAGGTCACGTTTGTGGGAATCGGGAGGAGCACTTTGTCAGTTCAGAGGCCAAGGCTAGGACGACAACAAGAATCTAAAAGTACCGAGAAAACTGTTACCCCTAGAAAAAAGTCTCTTTCCCCATTAAATGGATTTGAAGAAGGCGAAATCATCGAGCAAGCCGACCGAAAGAAAAAAAAGGCTAAAAAGAAGAAATCAAAAAAGAGGAAGCGAAGCAAAGACTCAAGAGTGAGTTCCAAATTGAATTCCGAACGATCTAATGCGGATTCGGTTGAGAAGAAGTCATTTTCGGACAATAGTGATCGGGATGGCAAAGAAGTGTCGTGGAGGAAGCCCTCGAAGCTAACAAAAACTAGGAACTATCGGTACGCTTGAATTTTCATTCATTTAGGTCAGAAAAATGTAGGCTCTTTACGATAGTATTGATTTCAACTGGTTTCTATACTTTTGTGTTTTAGGAATGGAAAACGTGAATCGGAGGAGCAATATCCTACAGAACGACCACCTAAAAAAGATGACAGTGGTCACAAAAAGGCTCCAAGCCGTTATTCGGGAGCAATAGAAAAAAGTAGTAGATCCCGCAGACATCGCTCATTGTCTAGTGGTAGGCTTCGCTCAAGATCTGGAAGCGGCTCAAGAGATTCACCATCTAGATGGAATGGAAGATCGCGGGGTACAAAACGAAATAATCGATCTGAATCCCATAAAAGCCGAAGTTCCATCTCAAACCATTCATCTCCATCGCACTCACGGTCGAGGTTAGTTCTACTTCTATATTCTTATATGAATCAAAAATACACTTTTGAAAGACAATTTTAATTTCAACCTATTGTATTTTTTAATACCGTAGGTCGTTAACGAAAAAGAAAGTTAAACGCCGTCATTCGCCCTCCCCCATGAGAAAGCACCGAAATGGACGATCAATGAGCCGTAGTCCTGTCCACTTATCAAAAAGCCCTCGTCCTAGTAAAAGAAATAAAAGCAATGGAACTGAAATAAGTAAACGTGATAAAATCAGGGAGCGATCAAAGTCACCTGTGGATGCTCATCCTTCGAAAAAGAGTTCAAAGTCGAAGCATGAAGAACCAGTGGTAGATGAGGGAAAGAAAAAGGGAAAGAAGGAAAAAACATCTTCTGAAGATTTAGATAAAGAGAAAAAGAAGAAGAAGAAACGCAGAGAAAAATCCCTATCTCCAGTGAAAGCAATAGTTGCCGATGGGGATAGTATTGTTGTTAGTTTGAGCTTTCAAAAAACAAAAGACGAGGTGTCAAGGACGTCAAAAGTTACCGCTTCGTCAAGAAACGAAACTAATAGTGAGAAAGAAACGAGCAATAGCAATGCCACTCCTGCGGACCATAGTGATGGTGAAAGATCCGAAGGAAATAGTAAACCCAGTCCTCGTAAGGGTACAATAATGATCAATCTGGACTCATCGCCCAGTCAAGATTTTAGGAAGTCTCCGGATATCATTATTCTCAGTGATGAATATGATCAGCGGACTGCCAAGTCGCATGATTCAAAGAAAGGACAGGAACAGAAATCGGATGGGAAAAGTTCAGCCTCTGGATTATCTCAGCGAGCGGAGGGGCTCGATTTTGTTTCCTCTAGTCATGACTGCTCTGTCGATAATACTCAAGCTGCGTTTCCAGCGGTGCCTGATTCAAAGGTGGCCGCGTCCCCTGCGGAACGAACAACAAGTGCTTCCAAAAGTCCCTACAAGTTTAGCGAATACTTTGTTTCGTCAACCTGCGACGTAGGAAAAACTGCAAGTCCTTCTGTGGAATCTGGCAGCCCCAAGCACTACGCCCCCGCAAAAGTTGGTGAAACGAGTACCGAGACGTCGCTCTCGCAGAAGGTTAGTGATAACTCTCCGTTTCCTACGTCGGAAACGCCTCGTCCTGGCAATAGTACTGAAAATGGACCTGAAAACTCATCTTCCCCATCCCCTGAGCCCCCACACATTTCACATGGAAAAAGTCATAGTGGACTTTCAAGCAAATCTATGATTGGAAATATTCCTGGATTGTTTCCATCTGGATTTTCAACAGGACCTGGGGGGATGGTCACCACAGCACCTATACTTATTCCGGCCCCTCCAAGAATAATACCAAGCACAAACTCTCAACCCAATCTATTAAACCCCAATGTATTAGTAAGCGTTGCTAGTGCCTTGTATGCTCCTCTACTAGCTGCAAAACAGCATCATAATGCTACGGTGTCTAGTGGCCAAGCTGGCAATTCGGGAATGTCGAATCTGCCCAGACATAGCCAGAACATTTTTTCAAGAAACAACCTAGCGTTGGGACTATTTAATAATCGAACAAACAACGGCGGCAGAGGCGGTGAAGGAGACTCTCCGTTTTCCCCTAATAGTAGTGATGGGGATGATCTATTTGAACCCCCAGGTGATGGTGGGACTGATTCTGGCACGCCAACAAAAAAGACAATGGGGTCAGATCCATCCACCTCTGGCACAAAGTTAGATAGCCCTCACTCAAATTTTAGATATTATGCGGACGGGGGTGGAAATGAAAAGCAAAGTATGTTCGAGTCTCTATTTTCCACTGCTCCAAAGAAATCAACGCACTCAAAACATGGAAAAAAGAAGAATTCGAGTCATTTAAAACGATCTAAGCAAAAGAGAGGTAACATTGTATTTATTATGGTTTGTATTTGAGTACGAGCTCAACTGCCTGCAAAATATGTATACGATAATAAGACTTTATTTTCGATATAGGGGGCAAGCGAACTGAAAGTGATAAAAATGGAGAAGGCGAAATCTCCGCTCGCTTATCTGAAGATGTACCAACATCTGCTGTTGCTTTAAAAATGAAAGAGAAGGTAAGTGAAATAGCTAAAGCTAATTTTTGACGGAGAAGAGTGTATTAATCAATGGTTTATTTGTTTTTTTCGTAGTTTCTCAAGAAACTGAACAGGCAAGAAAGAGTTGTAGAGGAAGTGAAGCTAAGTTTAAAGCCACATTATAGTAAAAAACATATTACCAAAGACGAGTATAAGGATATCCTGAGGAAAGCTGTGCCAAAGGTAATGAATTGGCTTTGTGTGCGATTTTGAAAATGAATTTATTTATGTCAATTTCTAAGTCCCTTGCTTTTTCGATTTTCTTCTGTAGATCTGCCATAATAAATCTGGCGAAATCAACCCTCACAAAATTAAGGAGCTCGTTGAAGCATATGTTAAGAAATTCCGCAAGACTCGGAAGACGGAAAATAAAATAACGTAACGCAGTCCTTTCTGCGTATCTAAAATGAATTACTATTTATAAAGAACTACGTATCTTGTATTAAATCCACCGCGAACGTGTTATTTGTATTGAATGTATGCTTTGTTGATATCGAAAGTCAAAAGTATTATCAGTAATCGCTTATTGTCGGAAGTGATTCATGCGTTTACAATTTATTATGTTATAACAATAAAGAAACTCACTTTTCCGCATTTTATATCAAATATTTATCATGTTCGATCGACCATAGATATATTATTAGGTCTTTTCGGGACACACTTAAAATGGTTTTAATAAAATCTGAACCTTAGAAGAATAGGTTTGCAATCACTCGGCATTCTAATTAGGTTTCCTAATATGCAATTTTAAGACACTGACGGATTTAGCTGCGGTAAGAGTTACTCTGGAGTTCAGAAATCAGAAGTTTGCTCAATTTTAAAATGTGTGAAGCATATATAGCTGAATAAATTTCCAGAGTACCCTCGATTATAATAGACATTCAAGAAGCGTCCTAATTTCAACGTTAAATATCATACTACATTACATTAAAGTATAATTCGTCCATATTTATGAACTATATGAGCCACTGCCAATCGGGCAACTACGAACCAATAAGTTTAGGATTTTCTGATGAGATTAAGTAGTTTAATTAAGCCAACCTGGCCGTGGGATCAGTGTTTGGTACATGTATGTTTTTGAGATGTGGCTGGCGTATCGTATAAACGATATCCCCCCATGCCGCGCAGACCATTTAGGTCGATTGCAGTCTCACCTAGAACACGTTTTTATTACTGTGCTGACCTTACATTTCCTGGTTTGAACTGTCCAGACTCCTTAATGAAAAGTAAGTCTGCAGTGAAGGAAAGTCAAGTATTGTAAACCTTAATAAAGCATAAATAACACATTCAGTACATACAGTATCCAGTATACAGTATAACGTTCTAGCTCTGCGTCAACTGAATCCTGATTCATAGCTAGAACCTTGTTTGCGTCAACACAGAACTAGAACCTTCCTCTTTAATTCCCCCCAGGTGAGTTTGTTGTCTAAGCGTACTCCTAAATACTTAACTACATGTGCGTACTCTAATTGCTTTCCATTGAGTGTTAACCCTACCCTCATGAATTTCGTACGATGGGTCACTAGCATGGCTGACGCTTTCTGGTCGATAGAAAGCTCGAAATTATGACTCCAGCCTTCTGTTATAACGATTGCTCCTTGCATTTGCTCAGTAACCGTTTGGTAAATACTTAATTAGTACACCTCAGTTCGCTCCTTGCATTTGCTCAGTAACCGTTTGGTAAATACTTAATTAGTACACCTCAGTTCGCTCCTTGCATTTGGTCAGTAACAGTTTGGTACAACCCTAATTAGGAAACCTCAGTTCGCTCCTTGTATTTGCTCAGTAACAGTTTGGTACAACCCTAATTAGGAAACCTCAGTTCGCTCCTTGTATTTACTCAGTAACCGTTCGGTAAATACTAAATAAGTACACCTCAGAGTTCGCTCCTTGCATTTGCTCAGTAACCGTTTGGTACAACCCTAATTAGTACACCTCAGTTCGCTCCTTGTATTTGCTCAGTAACCGTTGGTAAATACTTAATTAGTACACCTCAGTTCGCTCCTTGCGTAGCGTACATTTTCAGAGAAGTAATTTTAAATAAAAATAATCTCCAGGACAAGCACTTTCAAATAGCAGTTACCATTTACAAACGATCTTACCAGCAGACCGCAAACCGTCGGCAAATAAAACAATATTGATCCTCCCAGCACAAGCCAAGTACATTTTTCAATTTAGGGTGTAAGACGAATGACATGACTCATGCAAGTCAACAAGATCTGCTTTTTAGAAGAAACATACTGAAACTGTAAATACTGTAAGTGATGTGATATCAAATTTGATTTATTCTGCGATGCTGTGGTAAGGGTACCACTTCTATAAGATAAATAAAAAAATGTATATGAGGGTTTCGGAAATGATTTTTAGGTCGCCGCAAAAGGTTGCAGACATACTATTAGATTAGACAAAAGCAGGTAAAAATCCTCAAAAAAAACAAGATCGCACCAGGGACCGATTCGACAATTTTAGGATATACACTTTCAAGACATAATACTTTGATGCAACGAGATATCAAAAATCATAAATGCCTGCTTTATACGGTCAAGCATTTATGTGTACTGCGTTTTTATTCAGAGACTGTGATCTGGTTTCATATAAATGATTGGCTGACAGTGTAAACTGAATTAATGGTGAATATTTATTAGAGACTTTAATTTATTTGATCGATATAGTTCAGTCATGTTAACGTTAATGCACAGTAAAGAAATAATTCATTGATCCTGATGGCTCTTACAATTATAACATAAAGAAGCGATTATTAACCTCAATTTTCATCAAAAAATATACAAAGCAGCAAGTCATCTTGGGATGGCGACTGAAATTTTTAAAGTTGTAATTGCAATTAGTAAATACTTTGTCAACATTTTGCGTTCAAAAAAGTTATATAAACACTTACACAAGTTAAAATAAATATTGCAAAAAACACTATCAACTATATGTACTAGAGTTTGTTGTAGTTTGTACCCACTATACACCGCATTGTTGAGAAATATTCGTATTCGCTAGATGTGACAATTTTATACAATAGATCTGTTTGTTAGTAATGACACTAATTAATGACCGTGGGAAGACGATTAAAAGTAATTTCTAAATAAACCGCTCCTTACCATGTAAGTTATCTTTGGTAATGATGAATTCCCTTATCAATGTAGTATTTGGAACCACTGTTTATAAATATCATAAATAGTACATATAGGTACGAATAGGCTAATATTAAGTTAAACAGTTGAAATTGCTAGCCGACTGGATTCTGGTTCAGAGGAAAAACAAAAAATTTTTACTCAAAACTTCAGTATTCCAGATAAAATATATTTTATTGTCAGGCTTATCCTTAGATTCGCTAACCTAGCCATCAGCTTACATTGCTAATAGCACGACCAGAAGTAGAAGTCTTACACACTTGCAGTTGCAACCCATACAAGAACTTGTAAAACGACTTAACGAGTTTTAAACTGAGCAACGAATATGCATAAAATTTAGCATATTATGATTAGCGAAAAATATTAATTATTTAACTTATGGTTATTGAGGTACAATTTTCGGTAACTTCAATCTGTTTAATAGCATCTTGTTCTTGTGCATACGAACATTTGCACCAAAAGCATTGCCATTACTTCAGATTAATCTTGGAGCTGAATCTGTACATAACTATTGCTTTAAAAGTATACCAGTTAAGGCTTTTTGTAAGCTGGTGTTTCACATTTTTTCGTACACTTGCGAAGCCGATTCTTCTAAATGCTTTCGAATGTAGAAGTGCGTGGGTGAGCATGGTATACATTACACTATCAAATTCTAGGGGGTTAAACTGATGTAGAAAAATGCAGGGCCCCTTTTCAAAGAAGGTATCTACAAATTTAAATCGTAATCAGGGCCAAGTCAGACATCAGATTCAAGACGAGAAGTGCCAGGGGATAAGCTAAATTCTGAATTAACTTCTTCGGATTTGTACCTGTTGGAAAAAGGTCTTTCAGTATTTTTTTAGGTGATTTAAAATGATAGTTTCTGTATAATCTTGTACTTTTCCATGTCGGCATGAATGCTATTAAGTAGATTTCCATGTTGCTCATCCAATCGCCGGATCTCACGAAGAATCTGAATTTCTCTTCGTTTCTCGTCCACCGACTTCTCCGATTCTAATGAAAGGGAAAATAATTTTTGGCTCGTTAATTGACGTTGTTAGAAACATTTACAAATCTTTAATCATTACCTTTAATCAACAATGATTGGTCGAGCTGTTGCTCGAGCTGCTCTTTTCTGGACTCCAGATCCAACTCTTGTGCTCTTGATAACAACTCCTTCTCAAACCGTGTCAATCTTGTCTTTTCTCGAACCACCGCAAACCATTCTTCCATAATCTCATTATCACTTCTATTTTCTTCATCTACAAGATACAAAAAAAAAAAAAAAAAAAAACATTAATGTTTATACGACTTATAGAGACCAACGGGTCAC
>JAQFZA010000312.1:0-27790 GCA_034695115.1 Desoria olivacea
CCAATATTTCTTGACTTGTCCCACACAACCGACTTTCCCACTTAACCGGATCCCACTCATCCGATCTTAGGTGTATTTAAAATATTGTAAACAAGTTTTGGGAAAAAACGTATTGAAACTTGTCAGAAAAATTATCGAACTCATCGACAGAGTAATTGTAAACTCTTTGTAGATAGATGAATTTATGTAAAGTTAAGTGTGCGCCCGTTGTTCATAGTATGCATGTGGAGCGGATGGGAAAAGAGTGTTTTAACGTTGCTTCTGTGGGAAAATGACAGAATTGTAGACTCATCGAAACTCATCGACGGATCGAAATTAAAAAAATCAGACATCAACCTATCCTAGTAAGATTCGATAAGAAGTGAACGAGGAGACTGATATTTAGAGTATAGTACCCCACCCCATAGCAAATATCCGCAGGTCCTCTTGGCTCTTGTGTCTATTATATTTGTGGTTCAGATTGTCATGATTTCATTACTTCGAACTTACGAGACGGCCAAACTTGGAAAGTTGACTGTCCCGTTTGTATTGGTGAGAAACCTTAGTGCAAACATCGTATTACTTACGGACTTTTCGGGACTACTCTTTCTATTGAATAATACGCCTAGGAATACAGCAAATCCTGGACGATGCTTCGCGATCCGGTAGCCTGGAAAGGACTGACATTCGTTCTCTGCGGACGTTGCCAAGAAGTTAATCGCCGCAAAGGATATCCGGAAAAGGGGAAACACTACTACCGAATACTGCATCAATTGATACCTGCGTTTAGAAGAATCTCATTTGAAGCAACGGAAAATGATACTAAAAAGGGCAGGATAACCCCAGTCATATCTGCGCCTAGATGCAAACACTGCGGAGGAGCAATAGATAACCGAAATTTTAAGAAATGGAGGGAGTTATTTGCCTGCGACAAAATGGTAACCTCAAAGTTAGTGTGTGACGGAGGAATTCCTGAGCATAGGGAGGAGGATGAAGAAACTGATTCTGATGATGCTGAAGATGAGGAGGAGGGTGAGGATGCCGCTGTAGATTCTGATGATGCTGAAGATAAGGAGGAGGGTGAGAATGCTGTTGAAGATTCTGATGATGCTGAAGATGAGGAGGAGGGTGAGGATGCCGCTGAAGATTCTGATGATGCTGAAGATAAGGAGGAGGGTGAGAATGCTGTTGAAGATTCTGATGATGCTGAAGATAAGGAGGAGGGTGAAGATGCCGATGAAGATGCTGATAGAGAAGATATTGGTACTTGTGAAGATGGCAGTGATAAAAAAGAAAAATTTATCCAAAAACGGGGTTTCAATTGCCATAATTTGGACGACGTACGTTTGGTTTTTTTTGTTTCTTAACGCGTATCTGAATATTTTTTATAAAATTAAGTATTTCAACAAAATGTTCATATCACATTTTCCCTTCAACCTTAAAAGACCATCTACAACCAAAACACATTAACAGTTGTTGCTACTTTTGTTTATGTACACCCATGACACAAGAGGTTCGTTGTTTTTTAAACGGCCGTTAATGGTCCCTGCTACTGCTATTACAAGACTTTTATTGAATTTTTAAATACGCTTAGCTTGCTTGTAGATTAGAAACAACAATTGAATGGGGTTTACAAAAATTATGTTCTAGTGAGCTTTGTTTTAAAGCTGTTTGCATGACCTGCCATTAACAACAACGCTTTTCAACCGTATAACGTTATTCAAAGTACTGATTGTTTGACATTTGATTTGACTTCCTAGGCAATTTGTCACTTTGGAAAAATAGCAAGAAAACATAATCAAACGTCCGTTTGTCTTGAATCATTGTCTAAAATCTACACAATCCCAAGTGTACCCATAGTGGACTGTTTCCAGAAAATAAAGCAGCAAGTGAAATGCTACATTCAGCAAGCACAAGCTTTAGGACGGAACGAACTCTCCGAAGCATTGGAGATCGTGGAATCAACAAATCTGAAATACTTTTCGAAGGAGATGACTTCAGAATTCTTTTCATTAAAAGGATCTCTGCTATCACAGATTGGTAAGCAATCACATCAAGTCCTATTCTTGCTTCTTTCCTTGCACTGCGTAGTTGCTGAAAAGTGGATTGTTTTATGAACGCCTGAATATTTTTTTGCAATTATCAGGACGGTCGGATGAAGCTAACAAAGCGTTTTCGGCAGCGTGTCAGATGCATGATTCGCAGGCGAAGTCATGGGGTCTGTGGGGTGACTATTTAGAGAGCTTATTTACAAAGGATTCTAGGAATTTACAGTTGGGAATATCAGCCGTTACGGCCTTTATGCACGCTTGTCGTCATAATCAAGAATCGAAGGCGAGAAAATACATAGCGAAGATACTATGGCTTTTAATGTACGACGATGATAAAGGCGCATTGGCTGACACCGTGGATAAGTATTGTAATGGAGTACCGCCCATTCAATGGCTTCCTTGGGTTCCTCAACTGCTGAACTCATTAGTTCGCCATGACGGAAAAATGGTTATCAATTTACTAAATCAAGTTGGTCGAATGTATCCTCAAGCCGTATATTTTCCTATTCGGACCTTGTATCTAACCCTGAAAATTGAGCAACGAGAGAAGGTTAGAAGTACCGAGATACTTGCCGCAGCTGCCGCAGCACAATCATTTCAAACTCTCAGTCCCAACAAGTCCCCAATCGCCCAAAGAGAAAAACTTGATGGATCTCCTACACCTGGGGAAAGTGGACAGACCCCACCGCAACCGTCTTCAAGTATCGCTCAAGGGACTCCGCCGGAAGCGCAAGCTATTAAGGCTACGCCTAGCATGTGGAGGTGTTCCCGAATCATGCATATGCAGAGAGACCTCCATCCCACTATTTTGTCCAGCCTTGAAGGAATTGTTGATCAGGTACGGCTATTAAGTTTGGAAATCTTATGATTGAGCCCGCTTAGCATTTTTGTTAACTTGACATTGTTTTGTAAAAGCAATTCAAATAAATTGTGCTTATACAAATGTTTACAGATCATCTGGTTCCGGGAAAATTGGTATGAAGAAGTTCTTCGACAACTAAAGATTGGACTGGCCAAATGTTATGCGATAGCATTTGAAAATCGTGCATCGGTGCTAGAAGCTAGTATAACGACTCAACTACAGAACTTCGTTAAGAAGTTAGTTTCCACATTTGGCCATGGTAAGCATTTTTGATACTAGACTAGACAACAAAGTGCCGCCAGAGTCTGTTTTTTCTAAGAGTAAAAAATTAAATGACGCTGTGAATTTATTGTAACTTTAGCAAGCTCTGTGGGAGCTTCAACTGCTTTAGCCCCAGGAACAAGTGGAACTCCAACAATTGAAGCATTGTTACGTCGATCTTCCAATCATGACCCTTCCTTTCAACAAATGAAAATCCAGTTCTCTGTCGATTTCGACAGTTCAGCCCCTGGCTCGCTTAAACTGCACAACCTAATTCAGCGACTTAGGAAGTGGATTAAGATTCTTGAGGGAAAGACGAAAATTTTTCCAAAGTATGTTTCAATTTGAAATTGTGCGTTTCGATCACGTAATAGTGATTTGGCTAAATTTTTCATGGTGTTTTCCTTTTGTTTTCCAGATCTTTCTTAATGGAAGATCGATATAGGTTTCTGCTCAATTTCAACAATCAGATTGCTGATATCGAACTTCCTGGAGAATGTCTGATCCCCAAGGTTTGAGGGCTTTAACTATTGGTCGATTGATCTATTATTATCAATGTTAGTGATGGACAACCTCTCAGGATTTTGAGTGGTAAATATTACTTTCAAAAACCACACGGAAGTTCCGATTCCGCAGTCCGAAACCGATTCCTAAATTTTTGTCGGTAGGCAATGGTAATGTTTAACCGTTACCGACGGTACAACTGATTATTCGCGGTTATTGATAAAGCGGTTGTCCATCACTAATCATTGTACAAGATTGGTTTTACGAATTTGTGTCAACCAATTTTTTTTACCCTACAGCACGCTCATTATTACGTTAAAATCGCAAGGTTTCAGCCCAGGATAGAAGTGGTTCAAAAGCACAACACTTGTGCAAGAAGAATGTACATTCGGGGGCATAACGGCAAGATCTATCCGTATTTAATTGTCAACGATTCTGGTCTCACAGATGCTCGCCGGGAGGAACGGGTTATGCAGATGATTCGAATGTTGAATCATTATCTTGGCAGACAAAAGGTAAAAATCAAGTACCTGCCCCTTGTTAGTAAACATTTTATTGCCGATATTAATTATTTCCGATCAATTTTTCCTTATTACCCAATTTAAGGTCACAGCAAAAAGGAACTTGAGATTTACCGTTCCAAAAGTTGTTGCAGTTTCACCTCAAATGAGACTGGTTGAAGATAATCCTGCGTCTCTTTCTCTTTTGGATGTGTTCAAAATTAGTTGCTCCAAGCGACAGATCGAGTTTGACGCCGCTATTGGACGATATTATGAAAGAATCGCTAATATCCAGGTTTTACAAACTGCATAAAATACTGTTTGTTTGAGCTGTAAAGATAGATTGGAAATTAACCATGACATTCTAAATATTTTAGAGTCGCGGAGCCCAAGTAAGCCATCAAGTGCTAAGAGAAATCTTACGAGACATACAAACTAATCTTGTGCCCCGTACTATGGTTCGTGAATGGGCTTTATCTACTTTCTCCACACCGTCTGACTATTGGACGTTCCGACGAATTGTAAGTTGTTGTTTTAATGAATTGAATACAGGCATTGGCATTGGATGACTAAATCATTGATTTTTTTCGGTGTAGTTCACCCTTCAACTCTGTCTCTCAAGTTTTGCCGAATACGCTTTTCATTTCACGAGATTGAATCCTGAAATGATGTACCTTCACAAAGACTCGGGAATGGTTAATATTTCGTACTTCAAGTTTGACATAGACGAAAGCACTGGTAAGATTTCTAAAGTTATTCGAAAGCCGAAATTATAAACTCCGAATTTACCGTGGCTGTAATATTTCTAGGAGAACTTGAGTCAAATCGACCAGTGCCTTTCCGCCTAACCCCAAATATTTCTGAGTTTATTACGTCCTTCGGGGTAAATGGTCCAGTCGTTTCTGGGATGATTTCGTTAGCCAGATGTCTCGTTTACCCAAATTACAAACTACAGGCAATCCTAAGGGCTATTTTAAGAGATGAGATGATCTCTTGGGCGAAGAAAAAACAGGATGATCGAGACTTAATTAGCACCGTCAGAGGTCAAGGTGGAGAGCCTGTCAGCAATGAATCTGATGCAGAAGCAGTTATTAGTATGGTGACAAAATCTGTGAACGCCATTGTAAGTCGAATTCAGAGTCTTTCGTCTTTCGATGGAACCGAAAGCAAGGTAAGTCCCTTATTTGGATTTTTTTTTAAATTAACGTCGTCGCGCATATACTATTCCAGTAGTTGTAAACTTTAATTTGTAACCCACAGGTTAGTACACTTGTTGCTGCGGCAAACAGCCATGACAATTTGTGCCGAATGGACCCCGCTTGGCATCCCTGGCTGTAATGCCAGAACGTAACCTGCAAATACTTTTCAAGATGTAATTATTAAACAATTGAGTATCAGTGCTCAGAGTTTTATAATATGACTTCGTAAAGCAACTCAACACTCAACATTTACTTCAGTATTCTGATACCCAATTAGGAGTACACTTCTATATCTGTTATAACTATTGTCTTGATATTATGTAAGTACTCTTGATGGCTGTCACTCTATATTTCGTTGTTTATTTGTTTTAGCTCTTATTTTTCATGCGCTTAGATTTTATACAGCGCATAAATATATAATAGAGGCTGTTAATATAATAATACATATTAGGTTAGGGTTATTGGAAAATGATGTTTGTAAGACTCTCCAGTAAAATAAAATGAATTGATGAAACCGGTGCCTTCATATAACAACGAGTCAAATGGAAAGACACCCAAAAAATAATGAAATTCACCCTAACTTTTTAATGAATCATACAATAAATGAATGTTCTCCTAATTTCCAAAAAGTCCTACCCATATTACCATGAAACATTACCCAAGGAATGCTGAATTCAACCAAAGTTAATTCCAAGAAATTACATCAAAGGTTCAACATTATTTTATTAAAAACTTCAAGAATACTTCAAAATCCTTATCCTAAAAAAATATTACAACGTATACAATATTTCAAATGATCAAACCAAGTAGACCAAGTCAATCAAAAATAACAACGACGTATGTTTTTTTGTGCACAGTTAAATACCTAGTTAATGGAATAGGGAAGTTTTCAGAATTGTTCCAAAAAATCTATAAACAATGGATCTAAAATTGAATTCATTTCGTGCTCCATCCATTTGAATGAACATAATAATGTTCAGAAAACTAGACTAGATCTACTGTATTTTAGTCGCTATAAACTGGAAAATGATAGTAACAGTCAACAGTAAAAAATCATTTAGTAAATAATCCAATTTAGGAGCAGTGATTGCAATATTTAATGAGACATAATGATATAAAATATATTATTTTCTCAAATCTAAAATCTATATTTTCGGTTATCTTTCAAATATTTGTGAATGAATTATTTAAAAACGTCGGTTTGATACAAATTTGACTCGAGTTCCAAAATATTACTTCACGAGCTGAAAGAATTGTTCATGGTGATTTTAAAATTCATCCTTAGATATGTCTTAGCTAGGTACAACCATAATATGCTATACTTCCTAGACATACAAACACGTCCGCCAACATACTCGAGCGAGGCCTACCTAACTACCTATATAGCATGACAAAACAGAATTTGGAAACGTATATAATTAGTAAAGGGCAGAACAGTTAATTCGGGCTTAATTTCAGCTCCCAGAATCTTCTTCCGGATTTTCTTCAGGAATCACAAGGTTTGCCCTTTACAAATAATGATGTTACATGCACTCTTTATTTGTTTAGCAAAAAATAGGTCGGAGATAGCCGTGCAATTATCCCGAATAGTCAATATTTAGTTACGAAAGTGTTTTCTTTCCGGAAAATAATAAATGCCAGGCCTCAGTTCTATTTCTCACACAGACAAAATCAATCGGTCGTGTAGATCCGCATTCTTATGCAATCTTAGAAGGTGATACGGACGCTCTTTTGTCTCTATAAACAGTTAACAACTTCAACCGTTCTTTTTATGATTTAAGTGTCAGTCATGGGGAGTGAACTTGTTAAGATTTGGACAATTATTCTGATTCTGTACCTTTGTTCCTTGACAAAGCAGCAGGATGGGTTCGTTGAAAGACGGGATCCGGTGAAGTATTCGAAGGAGGTGTCTCTCTATGATGGTGGGGATCAACTGAGGTTTCATACGGGTAAGATAAGCATGTTTCTGAGCAATTATCGTTTTTAATCATAACCTTATCGTCATTTTAGACGATTTTTCATCCCGAAACCTTGCGGTTGTGAATTCATCTCTGTGGACGTTTCCCAATGTATCGATCTGTAGGCGCCTTCCGGCATTTACTATATTTCATGTTCCTAACTTGGATTCTTTGCAAAATTATTTGTACCGAGTAAGATCGACAATCCTATCGTTTGGCATATGGGCTGACCCTGACCCTTAAATTCTATTATATCCACAACTGTTGGAAATATTTTACTAAACTGTCAAATTGCAGGTCAACCAAATTCTCTTAGAATGTCAAGGAGTTGAATGGAAGCCTACTATATTGTTAATAGTTTCAGCAGCAGACTTAACTACGCCTACACCCGCAAGACTGTTCAATGATATGCTAAGAAATACTTCATCATCTAAGATTTCGAATGTAGATATAAACTCCGAGGTATTTGTTGTCTTCCAAAGACTAGAAAGTACACCAGAGACATATGAAATTTACACAGCCAAGGGACATTTATTCGTTAAAGCTGTGTCAATCAAATTCCAAGGGCTTGAGATCGAAGTTCCGAGCTCAGTTATTGAGAGACGAAGAGATCTTGAAGGCATTCTAATCAACGGAATGACGCAGGTAACCGATCTATTCAACCAGATTATATCAGATCCCTATTATATTGTACTAGGTAATCTAAAAGCCTACATCTAAATGCCTTTGACTTCTAAGGATGACCCAACTTTAGAGTTATTTGCCACATTTCATGATGTCAACGGAGTTACAAAGTTTCATAATGGTGTTTCAGTAGTCTACTTTTCCCTGATAGCAGAAGGCCTTAACTTTTCGTAAGATCCGATCCTAGCACCAAGATAGTTAATGTATCCGAATCTATAAGGAGTTATAACCGTTTAATGCAGACCGGGTGCAGTACGAGGAACGGGTTGGATAACTCAAGCCCCGAATGGAACGTTGCTTGGGATGGCTAAACAACTTCAGTCGGGAGAGGCGGATATTCTCATAGCATTTTCAGAACTGCTCCCTTATCGACTTAAGGTTCTGCGATTCATACACCCTTATTACCGTGGAGTCATCAGAGCCTTCTTTCAACAACCACCCCCAAGTGAAATTAGAAACATTTTCTTCCAACCCTTGGAATCAAAACTTTGGGCTTCGTTACTAGCCCTTTGGGTGTTTATTGTGATAAGCCTCAAATATATTTATAAGGTCAAGTTAAAGTATATTATCCTTCAAGGGAGTAAGTCCATAATTCCATATCCCCACACCGACACCATGGTCGCTGAGGATGCCTTTATGTGGGGAATCTCATCAGCTTGCGGTCAAGGTAATCCATCAACTACGCAATCTCTTATGCGAGAAAAATGAATATTTTTGGATTAAAATTCTACACGGTTATAAGTTGTAATTTTAATGGAATGCATCCACTTGACAGTGAAATTATTCTTTAGGTTGGTATATGCTACCTGAATGTGGAGTTATGAAACTTATAATGTTTTCTGGACTCATAACCTACATATTATCATTCACTGCCTACTCCGCCGCGATTGTGACGACATTATCCGTATTCTTGGAACCTATCAAGACGTGGTCTGACCTTACTAATAGTGGATTCAAAATCTACGACGACTCTTTGCTCCAGTCCAGTGCTTCCATAACCAACGTAAGAGCTCTTAATAATTTATACGGATTGGAATCAAAATCTATTACTTGGAAATAAAAGAACCACATTACTTCCTCAAATAAAACGGCACTGTAACTTCAATCCAGAAATCTTCAAGGCCAAGCCTGCTTCTACCAAATAAGCAAACAACAATCGAGGTGACCCAGGCGCTCAAGCGTTTCTCAACAAATGAGCCAATAGCTTTCATAAGTGTTGCGGATCAGTTCTATCAAATATCTTCCAAATCGAATTTCACGACGGAATTCATTTGCCAACGTGTCTCTCAAGTACCTGTTGAAGGGGCTGCTGCCGTCAAAGGAGGAATGATCATTACGAAGAACTCACCGTTTAAGAAATTGTTCAATTATCAGTAAGCCTCCGAAGTATGTAAAAAAGCCTAAATTCTCATTTCATGAACCCTAAATCTAAATTTATAGGACAATCCTAATTCAAGAGCGAGGACTAGACGCCCGGTTGGCTTCCCATTATTCATCTCAATACAAACCAAATTGCTTTCAGAAGCAAAATAACTTTGACACGTACACACTGGGAATTAACGATGTTTTCACAGCATTTGCCATTCTCGCGTCTGCCTTCGTGGCTAGTACCTTTCTATTGCTTTGGGAAAGAACTGAGTGTACACATAAATGTTGGTTCCGTACCCAAAAAATACCTGTCTGTCCAAATGTTTACATGTCACTCGTGGAAAGTGTCAAGCGAAGCTGGCCCTCTTGTCATTCATTGTCAGTCAAGGGTCCAACGACCTAATTCCCGGAATGTCTATTCAAACTGCGACAATAACTAGAATACCATAGCCATAATAGTAATTTATTTAGTATCTGGCTGTTTCCGGTTCATTCCAACTATTTTCATGTGATTCAACTTTGTACCTTCAACGATTGTCATGCCTTCGATAGAGTGTCAACAATTACAACAATGCATTACGTGCCCTGATATTATGATGTCAGATGCCATTGAACTCGATTGGATTAAATTCTACGACTTCGCCCTAACTCTCTACCTTAACAAAATGATGCTTAGTTTAAATGACAAATAACGAAAGGAGGCTTTAACGCTCAAAGGAATCTGCATATATCGAATTGTATATCTTTATTTCAGCATCCCATATTAACCCCTAAATACCTTATAACGTATTTAAGTAAAGTTTTAAGAAAACCGGATCGTTGCACCTCCTCATCAAAATCACGATAATTAATAAAGTCTACATACATATAGAGAATCTCGGCTAAGAAACCTCTCCCTTATTTCATTTGGTAATCACGTATGTAATAGTAATTGGCATTTTGCAAGTAATTTGTAATTCTACCCTACACCCTTGAGTAACATTTGAGGACTTAGGCAGTCCAAGGATAAGCATTTGCATAACTAGGGTATTCAGTTGTGGTAAGGGATATAAGAAAAAAGGCCATGTAATGAAATCGAAAATAGGCTAACAGAATTTAAAGGCCATTGTAAATTTGTAGGAGTGTACCATATAATAACTACTGGTATGGCTTGGGATGCTGGTCCATTGGTAGGAAGTAGGAACTAGGGACTTGTGCAGTTAGTCAACCTATGAAGTTGACAAAGAAAAACTGCCATTAGAAATTGGATCCCTAGAATCAGCCACAAATCTCTACGATAGAAGAAGAAGAAGTGTAGAAAGTCTTACGTTTTAAGTCCGCTGCTGCTGACCTCGATATCCATAATTGTTTCCGTAATTATTTCCATAGCTGTTCCGGTTATTGTATCGATAGTTGTTGTACCGCATTTGGTTATCGTCTCCTCGATATCCTCCACGGTAGTTTCCGTTACCCCCCCGAGGGCGATAGTTGAAATTGTTCCGTTGTCCATTATCCATTCGTTGATTTGGATTCCATGGGAGTCCAAAAGTCTCAGCATTCATCTTACGCTCTGACCGCCAGTCCACCCGTGCCACTTTTCTATTCAGAACCATTTAACCAAAGTACCAATTAAAAAATGTTTTAGCAAAGGGATTCATGTTCGAAAATATACATCATGTCTGACTCACCCTTTGCTTCGTTCTAGAGCCTCGCAGCTAATGTTGTCAAAGAACTTGTCCTTGTCATAATAGATCATCGGGTCTTCGGCCTTCTTTGATTCAGTCTCATCTTTCGATTCCGCATCCTTTTTGGCCTCTTCCTCCTCTGCAAAATAAAACACCATTTTTATAATCAAAATAACGCATAACACTTTGCTTGATTAGAATTAAAATCCTAGCTTCAAAGACAGGTTCATTGTTCATTGTATTAAAGAATGACAAGACTTTATTATTCATATCTGCAACTTACTGGTATTCAATTTCTCCATAGCGTTTCTCAGCTCTTCATTAGATTTTTCAAAATCAAACGGATCCTCGAAAGTCACCTTAGGGGGCATTTGTGGCTCAATAATCCCTCGCTGACGGTTCTGCTGTGGCTGCCCTCGATCTTGACCCCTATCCTGACCCCGATTTCCACTATTTCCTCGACTACGGTTTTGATTCCTGTTTGGAGATTGTCCTCGACTTCCTCGAGCATCGTTCCTTCCAGGGCCGTTTCGGAAATTGTCGTTCCTAGACCTCCTACAGTAATGACACGCAGATTAAATATCTAAACCTTGCGGACTGTTATAGCTCAACAAAAACTTTAGTCTTTCCAACCAACTCACCCGTCCATATTCCGGTTATTATAATTATTTCGTCCACCATTGTTCCTATTGTTACGATCAACTTGGATGCCAGTCTCAGATGTCGGTCCACTCCTGCGACTTCCTTGAGATGAGCGATTTCCACGCAATAAGCCATCAAAGACACCTTCTCCTAGAAATTAGATAAGCAATTTAATTTCATATTGACACTTTGAGATGCCCATCTCTCATTTTATTTTTGGCATTAACCATTTTAGCAAAGCAAAATCATCCTGAGTAAAGGGCAAGTCCCTTATTAAAAATTAGCATTATCTTGCAAAGGGGCACTAAACATTGTAAATTAAACTACTTGTTACAAGGCTGTTAGTTTAGCTACATTTATTAATACCTTATCTTGTAAGTCAACATTTACTAAGATTGGACGTACTACTGCATTTTCACTTAATTTGGCTGCAGAAGATTACGATTTAAAAGCTAAGGATAATCCGTATCTACTATGAAATGAAGTGATACGGCAGACAGATAATGTAAATTGTGTAAATCCTTCAAAGTCTGCATATCGCTCTACACACAATGGATCTTCCATGCAAGACTAACTCATAAATCATGCTAATTATCTCTTATGAAATCAGAGTCAGAAAAGGTCAAACTCTCAGTAATCTAAAAATCTACACTATTGAAGTACACTACTTAGAATAGCAGAAAATTAAGACCAATTGCTGGTAGGTTTTACATTCGGAAAAAACGTCTAACCGCACAAAAACTATGCATGCAATTGTAAGCCGATGTAAGGTATTCCTCGAGTTCCTAATTCCATGCAAATAAGCTGTAGACAGAATACGTAAATGAAGACATGAACTCACTATTATTACTAGAGCCATATCTCATCGAATGGTTCAAGGAGTTGCAATTATGGCCAGTTCCAGCGGTTGACGAGTGCTGAAAAAATAATGTAAAAATGTGAATAATTAAAACCAGAGTTCAACCTCTGGCTAGGAGGAGATGAGATAGGAGAGAATAAATACATTGAAGAAGGATACTTGAAAATAGAGACTATGGATTGGAAATAATGATATTTACAGCCTTGCTTACGAAATGGGAGACTTCAATAATGGCAGGGTCGCTTGGGAGTCCACAGGCCAAGTTTCCATTAGACTTTGGTGGCTCCAAGACATCTATGCCCTTGATATCCGCACCCCGAAATATTATGAATTCATAAATTTCATCTTTCATAGGAATCGGCCTCTCCGTCGGGCGATCTTCCGTACCGAATGAACGAACTGGAATTCAAAGATTTTCAAAAAAGGTCATCAGTTTATTTCATTAAACATTTGCAGTTCACAGTTTAATTTCAAAGGTAAAATACGATGTAATTTCGAAAAGTTCACACCTCTCTGAATACAACTAATAACAAATACTAAATGGATGTTACCGATACGACCTTCATTTCATACCCCAAGCGAATGATTAATCATACAAAGAATTGAAGAAGTACTGACCTTTAGCTAAAGATATCGTCGCTTCCCGGAGGTTCAAAGCGTAGAGAATCCCTTCGTACCGGATCTCGGAACTGGACACCAGACTTATCGTACTCCCAATAAATTGGTTGGCATTACCCACTGACATTGCCGTCATGATCCTAGCGTCTGTAGCTCCTTAGATTACACCTGTACCATACAATACCGGAAACTATTTCAATCGGTTTAATTCATTACAAACTGAATAAATTGGTGAATGAGGGAAAAAGTACTTACTATAGGTCCTTCAGTCAGGCAGGAGGTTTAGCAAAACGCTGGACTTGATTGAAATTGAGGAACTAGAAAACGAAAGATGTGAATCCAAGGAGAGCTCACATAAAAGTGAGGAATAGTTCGTATCGATGGCCAGGTCGAAAACTTACTCAGAATTAGAATAATTTAAATTAATCACTCATTTTCATAAACTCCACGTCAGGTAGATCCAGTGAGTCTGGACTGGAATCCACCTTCGTCCGATTCATCTTTTCATGAGACATCCCAAGAATTCCTTTTCATAAGTCCTCCCCACTAAACCAATATCCATCCCTTAAGGAAACCCACCGATGATGGGAGGACATCAAATTCAGGAACGGTTCAATGAGTTCCAGTCTTCTTAAACTCTCAGAATCTGCTTGGCCACAGTATAGACCTTCATTTGGCAGGAGGGGAAATTGGAATGTGAGTTGTACATACGAATATTATGGAAATGATGCAAATTTGTTTTATGCAACCAACAATCCAGCCTGATTCAATCCATGCATTGTAATTTTTGTAATTGTAAATCCTATAGTCCAATTGTCCAGTACAGATTGAACATGATCAGGTATAGATGTAGAGGCTTGGATTTCGGAAGTAGAGAACAATCCAGTGTAAACATAATCCTCCCTACTGATTCCTAATCTGATTGTCAACTTCATGGAATATCGATTAGCATCTCTAAAAGTACATTGACCACAACCCCTGTCCCAAAATATTCATAAACTGTCTCAATAGGCTGTCAATGCACAACTGAAAATACAATTCCTTTTACCTTTTGTAGTTGTAGCAATATTAAGTTAGATTTATCATGGTGTTATATTTTAATCTACAGTCTTAATGTAATATAAGCACGGAGGAATTAACTGCGACTTTAATTAATTCCATTAAAAAAGTATACGCGTTTATTCAGGTTTTGAAATGTTCAAGCAGGCAGGAAATTAAGGGATCAAGAGTTCACTGATCTTTAGAGAGATAACTAAGACGAGGTAATTGTAATTAGATTAAGTTGTAAAGCTGGACTGGTTGCATATATTAAATGATCACAAATGGCTAGAACCTGTTTACACCTACAACGCTAATGATCACAAAGTATGCTATAAGTCGGTAAGTACGGTTCTTGAAGGTTAATTCTTCTCTTCATAAATAGTATAAATAGGTAAATCCTGACTAATTGTGACAGCTACCATTATAGCAAACAGGACGGAGAAGGCAGGATGAGTTGTTTTTTTAAAACTGTAGCGTTTTCTTCGGGGTCGGTTTCCTGTCCCATGATCCCGTACTTGCTCGACGACTGATTTCTTCAAATGCCTGACAAAAGGAAGGAAATCAATCAATTCCCCATTTATTACAACTACACTTTAATTTTAATGTGGGATATCTTCGCTTAAGCTTACCTTGATCCGGTTTCGAACACTATTGCTCCTCACAAGTTGTGAGGGCACCTCGTCGTCTGAATCCTCCTCAAGTTGTGTTGCAGTCACTTGGATTTTGACTTCTTCAACTTCTTCATTATTCGGAGATCGGATTGGACTAAATGAAGTTGCTTCACCGACTGTAGCAAGCGGCTTGTGGATTTGTACGTTTTGAACTGGGGTAGCAGGTTTTTTGGAGGACTTCTTAGATAGACTATTCTCCTCAACGACAACCGAAGATCTTTTGGCTGCCATTTCGAAAAAGGCTGCTGTTGCTTTCACCGGGGATGCCAGCAAGATTTTGTCCTCCACTTTTTGTGAGGGCTCAGGAGACGCCTGACCAGCCGTCGGAGCCGCTGCGGTATCAGGGGCATCTTTCTTAGAGACCCTCATGTTGTTATTGTTATCATGTTGCCTGATAGGTGAAGAGATGAAACCATTCGAACCACCGGCAGCAGGCTTTTCTGGAGGAGTTCCAGTTGTAGAAAACATAGTCGCCTTTGAAAATTCAGACACAAAGATTAAGCAAACCCTTGATTTTTTTTATACATTGTTTTGTACTCTTACTTTAAGAAAACGATTTTGTATATCAGTCAGGTTCTTTTGGACTTCTTCGTGCTCCTCAAGAAGTCTTCCAATCTCACGTTTCTGCCTCACCCGTTCCTGTCGTGTGATTCCAACAAATTATGAATTATGAGATGACTGAAAGCCTATAACTAGCATTTAGCTTTGCAGACCAGGCTTCTCAAGGCTATAGCTAGCTACAACATAATACTTTACATTTTACAACACGAAACCTCATACCTTAGAGTCTTTTATATTCTCCAATTTACCAGTGAGATCCATCAACCTTGATCGATGATTGAACACATCGTTGACTTGAAGATCCTCTCCTGGATGTTCTCCATACGTCTGGACTGGAAGGAAATACAGAAATAATAATTAGTCCTAATAATAAATAAATTAGGAGGAATGATGAATCATGAGAAGGATTACCAGCAAATTGACGGAACTCTTCATCCGTTTTATTCGGATTGGATGGAACAGGTTGGGATTTGACTTCGCATGGAGCACAGAGGGTTTCTTTGGCTTTGCTCGTTCTGAAGCCCTTATTACACTTTCCGCACTTGACGATACCCATGATGATGTAATCGTCGTCTTCTGATTATAAGACCAGAATCTCTCTCTGGCAATGAATTAGCTGAACAGAGGCTCAGAATTTAGAGAATTCAAGGCCTAGTATGAAAAAGTTGAAAATAAATCATTTAAAAGCCTTTAGAGCTTGAAGGCACTTGACGGAGGAGAGGCAGACAGGCAGGCAGGTATGGCCTAAGAAGAGTGAGGAATGGTAATTGTCAACCTGTACACAAAACCAACTACGAACAATAATAATAATGCAGACTGAGAAGTTCTGCTTTCGAGTGAAGCTTACTTTGTTATCATCCTTTTATCTCTTTATCTTTATTTAGGGGTATTTAAGAGGAGAGAGATGCTACCTCCAATCACACTTTCCTATGCCAGGGCTATATGCCACCACCACCGTCAATCTGTCTATACACCTCCGTCCGTACTTGTACAGCTACAGACCAAGTAACAAGAGTGTGCGGTCTACCTTATCCAACAAATCCAACCGCATGAACAATTTGTTTGTGATGAACCTACTTTTGTATTATTTAGCCATGGTTTGCCATCCAACATTTTTATTCCCATGTACGGCAACACACACCCCCACCATCCCATTCCTGTAATATCAATCCTCTATCTCCTTCTCATACATAATACAAATGATGCACTTTGACACAGTCACCAATTTACTTCGTTTTAATATTCCATGACTTCCCAAAAACTGAAAAGCTTTACTCTCCACTGCCCCGAAGTCTGAGAAACATAATATTTATGCTTAGCATCTGAAAAAAGGCTGTAATATGGGATGGACAAAAATGTGGGATGTATGACGAGGTGTCTTAAAATGGGTCATTTGTCATCCATATCCCTCCAGCATGTCATGGGAGGTCAATATGAAAAAAATAAAACATTCTTTTGTTATGCATGGCATTTACGAACGAAGCGGGTCAAAGTTAATCGAACGGCCGAAGATACAAAATGTGAGGAGGGACTAGTGACTGTAAACTTGTATGCTGAATCGAGAAGGACAATACCAGAATTGCAATACAGAATCACCGAAGCTTGTGAAAATATAAGTTAGCAAATGATTACAAACGCTTGCCAATCAATTACCCAGCGACTACAAATATGTCTGCGTCTTCAAGGTCTGCAAGTCACAGTAACAGACGGAACTCTGCTCATAGCTTTGGTTATTTAAAGTCGTCTATCATCAATTATCATTGTTATATTATTGTTGATAAATAAGATTTCAGGAAAATTCGAAATTAATTTTTCGAATTTCGAAAAACTTTCATGTAAAATGTTATGTAGCCTAGGAAATTAATTGGAATTTTTTCTCCGTGTTCGGATGTTTCTCGACCATTCTGTATTTCTAAACAGCGTTTCTCCTGAGTGTAGGCATATTTCCTGGTTTTCTGAACTTTGATTTTTGTTTTGCTTAGGGATGGAATCCTCTATTTTTGGAAGTATTGTGGACACAATTGGAAACACTCCCCTCATTCCTTTGAAGAGGCTTCCACAGACGGAGGGCATTCTGTGTAAGGTCTTTGTGAAGTGTGAGTACATGAACCCATCGGGATCCATGCACGATCGTATCGCTTTGGGGCTGATGCAGAGGATCACATCCTTAGATTCAGTTCAGCCAGGTTAACATATCATACATCACAACCCTTAATGATTAGTTTCTTAACGATATACAATGCCTATAAACTTAATTCTTGTAATTATTCTAGGAGCTACCTTGGTTTCGGGTTTGAAACCAGAGACTTCAATCTCTGCCGCAATGATTTCAGCTTGCCAAGGTCACAAGAACATCTCTATTCTGCCAATGGATATGAACAGGATCAAGAAGGACGCTTTAATTCTTCTTGGGGCAAAGATAGCAGTCATTCCGGAAATACATCGGGATATGCAAACTACAGAGGATGAAAATCGGCGCTCCGTTGCAGAGGAGCTCGTAAAGCAGATACCTGGAAGTATAGACCTCGGCCTGCATGTCTCTGATGCCCAGTCATACGGGGAAGTAATCGCGGATGAGATCCTGAAGACAGGATTACGCCCAGATATGTTTGTCTGCTCATTGGATTTTAAGGGATCTTTCCCTGGTATCGAAAAAAGACTCAGGACCGCCAATAGCAATTTTTTCCTCGTCGGTGTCCAATCAGAATTGAAGATTGAGTCAGAACCCCAAAAGTCTGTTGTCAACCAACCTGATGATGTCCAGATTACTGGTATCTCAGAAAAGGAAGCTTTTGTAATGACCCGTCGACTTATTCAAGAACAAGGTATCTTATGCGGTCCAAGTGGAGGTGCAGCGGTAGTTGCGGCTTTCAAAGCGATCAATGAATCCGGTATGAAAGATGATGACTCCGCTGCAGTCGTTATTTGCATTTCCGAATCCTTGAATTATTCTGAGAGACAATTCCTTACTGATGACTGGATGCTGAAGCAAGGATTTTTTTCGGAGAAGGATATGCATCAACGGTACGTGGCTTTTTTTTGTTTCAACTGACTTCATTTACCATTTCAATAACTTACTTTCGACTTTAAATATTTAGATTTTGGTGGTATGGAGTATCTATCGGGAATTTGAGGCTGCCGTCACCTCCAACTATTTCAAAAACTAAGTCTATTGGAGCAGCTGCCAAAATTTTGAAGAACCAAGGAATTCGTTGCCTCATTGTTTTAGACTTGAAGACGGATAATCCAGAGATGACCATGGTTGGACTTCTTACCCAAGACCTTATTCTAGGCCTGAACCGGGGAGAGATTTCCGAACAACAATGCATTGGTGATACTAAAGGAGTCGTTTGCCAAAACTTTGGAGAGATTTCCAGAAACGCGACACTTGGAGAATTGGAGCAGAAGTTGCAGCTTCATGAATTTGCAGTGGTCTACAGTGTCACTCACAAAGCTCTTCCGGATGGAACTTCAAGAAGTTATCACTTGCCAACTGGAATAGCTACAGTCATCGACATAATCAAGTGGACTTCCGAAGTTGATGAGCATCATCGCCAAAATTTGGCCTCAGACTATTGCAATGATATGTTCTCTGAGGTCTGAATATTCAACTCTTGACATTTCAATTCCTTATAATCTTATTACCTCGCTATCCACCTTCGCCCATACAAATTTCATCAGTCTAAGAACTCACTCAAAGTATTTATTTGCCAACTCCACATCACGTCAAGTCGTCAAAATTCTTGTTCATTGCTTTTATGGTATTGCATGGAAATTACCAATCTCATGGTGTACAATAAATGTTATTTGAAACTGCAAATTTTGGTTCTTGTGTTTTTAATTGTTTTAGTATAACTTGAGGTTAGTATGCATAAGTTTTCAACGTTGGAAAATAAGACATTCGAATCAAATGTGTAGTAGAGAACTTCTTCAGCTCAGCTCCGTCGTCGATAATTCTGAGAAATACTGAGCCTCATCAGACACAAAAACATCCCCAATGCATTCTTCGCTTTCCGGTTTGGAGAGTTCTGTAGTCCCTGTTGGATTATAGTGAAACGTTCTTGAAAGTCCTTCTTCTGTATCCCCGTGTAGAGATGACATTTTTCTTCTGGCATGTTGATGACATGACATTCATGACACCGTCGGTTCCTTCAATTTGATTCAAGACTTCAGCGGAGAATAGTCCGTTCACTAGAGAGTCGGATCTTCAGAATCCAATTAGAATTAGGCTTTGACCAGATTAACAGAGTAGGTTTAGTTAGGAGAGAGTTAATGTGCATGCAAAGTTTCAGATTTCTGAGGGTATGCAAACTATAATTTTGGTGAGGGGGTCAATATGGCAGCATTTTCTAAGTCCTCCCATCTAAACACATTGAAAAAAGGGCTGGGGTTGAGTGACCACTTAGGGCTTTTGTTGTAATTACGCTTTGACCAAATTAGCAGAGTTGGTTATTTAGGAGGTAGTCAATGTGCATGCAAAGCTTCAGATTTTTGAGGGTATGTAAACCCCGTCTTTGGCAGAATCAAATTAAAGGCATACGTTTCTACATATTATTATTGTACTTAAACCTATTTCAAGGAAGCTTTTGGATGCATCATTTAGTAAGTCTAGTTTTGGGGAACCGTAAACGGTTCCCTGTCCCTATTGACGTGAATGAAACCTATACAAGGTTGTATGTAACCTAATGATAGTCAGAAGGAACACTTGGGTGGTTGGTAATTGGTATGCAATCCTTTGAAATCAAGTCAACATTATTGTTAGATTCCCAACGTAGTGGTAGTATGAGTCAATATCAATAATATTGACTCATTTTCACAATTTACTATTATTGACTCAATAATAGTAAATTGTGAAAATGAGTTGTCATAGTGTAAGAAGTCAGCTTAGTGTCAATAACACATCCGAAGGAGAAGGATGTGGGAGAGAGAGAAGTGAAAATCCTTGTAAGTTTTTGGAGAAGAGCGGTTTTCGTTTTGGTGAATAAATAATTCAGATTGCAGATATTTAACTATCGTTGACTTCAACTTCAATTGATCTGACCCTCGGCATCTCAAATCTTGTGTTCCGCTTTCGACGGGTAGTTGGTAGATCCGAGGTCAAACAATTATATAGCGACATTAATTAGCCGATTTAACTGTTTGGTTTCCAAATTTCAGAATCTTTAAGACAGCAATGGAAAAATCCAGGAAGCCGGTCAAATTGACCCTTGGTGAACGAGCACGCGAAAGTCTTTTCCACTACACGAGTCGTCCAAAACCCCTTTTGTCCGCAATGGAACCCCCGACTGAAGAAAACGTTGACCGTGGGGAATGCAGAAGGCCAGTGTAAGAATTGTGTGCTTAAATAAACAAACTTAAGAGATTTCTTGTGTGAATTTTGCAAAATTGTTTTCCTCTTTCAGGCGCGTGGATCCCTACACCAATATGATGTTTGACCAGCATGTGAAACGAGGCTTGTACACCGTTAAAAAGGACATGGTAACTACAATCTCATATTGCCTTACTATTATCGATTTCGTTAGCTTGATTATGCAAGACTTCATATATCGTAAAGGACAATGGCTTGCAGCCTTCACTTCCTTTGGGTACTAAAATCCCGAAATGCCCACTCCGCAAGACGTCAGCAACTCAAGTGATGAAGCAGTTCGACTGTGGAGCTGTCCGTCAAACGGTTCCATCAACCAAACTGATATCATTTACATCCCTGTTGGGAACTTGTAGTGACCCCAAGTCCAACTGCGGAAATGGAAAGGTCAAAGTACAGGAGACTACATTCCGGCTGTGGAAAAACCTTGGCGTTCCACGCTCTTTCAGAGAAGAACTGATGCTGTCCTCCAATTGCTGGAATCATATTGGGGTTCAAACAAACAAGTCTTACCTGCGACCTGTGAAGAAGTACTCTATCTACAGTCAAACTGAGCCAGACATTGGTCTCGTCACTGGCGTCGGCGATTCTGACGAAACGACAAGCACAGTTGCAAGCTCGGATAAAACCGATTGGATCAAAACCAGCGCTATGCCTCGTTTGAAAAAGAGTTTCAAATTGACCAGGATGGTTAATACATCGTCTCAGACTTGTTCCACGCAGGTATTCAACTTCAATCTGGAAACTGAAGAAATCATTCAAAAACTCGCAGAGGCTGTCGTTTTACAGGTAAACTATGAATACATACTTATGTTTATCACACCTGTTTTATATTTTCCATTTAACTAAATAATTTGTTTTTACCAACAGTCAGTTACAGAGTTTGAAGATGAACAAGAACTGCAAGTATTGCTCGATCAGCAAAATATCTATAAGTTTGGATACACCCGTGCCCGAGATCGACTAGGGCGATTCATGGACCGAGAACAGGACTTGGAGTATCGAAGAAAGAAGGCCATCAAACGTGGAGTTACTACAATGAAGAGAAATGTTGTGGCTGAAGACCGTATCAAGATCGGCTTATTCGCTCACTGCTACTTGTTGAAGCTTTCAAAGACAAGTGTGGATTCCCTTAAAAGAGAAGGGGCTCTTGATGGCGATAAGGAAGAGGATATATGTAAAAATGTCATTCCATGGGTGCAGGAGGAAGTCTCAAAAACGCTCTTCAGAAAGAAACTTAGTTGTGGTATTTTGGATGGTAAGTCCTTGATTGTTTTGAAATCAGAAGTGTGTCAACTCTTTTGGAATGTTAAACTAGTTTTATTATTTGTAGATATCATACATCACGTTGTTAACTATCGAGAATTAGAAACAGCGGTCGGTCTCTACGGCGAAATCCGTGTCATGCATCTCAAAGCCATGGTCGAGTTCGAGCAACGGTCTCGGTCATTGGAAACGGAAGAAAACGCAGCCATCTTCCTGAATCAAATGAAGAAAAGGGAAGTCGAGGAGAAAGTTGTGGAGGAAGACGTGGAGGATGTGGAGGAGGAAGAAGATGAAAGTTACAGTTCAAGCTTCAGTACCGAAGAGTCAAATCCCGGTGGACGCTCCAGTTCGAGCAAATCGTCTGAGTCGGTTGAATCGTTTGGACCAGATCCTGATCCTAATCACAGTTCGTCTTCTGATGACGGGTCGGATGAGTCGTACATGAAGCGTTGGGAGGCCAAGCATCCATATTAAAAAAAATCCTTCTTGATCCAAAAACCCTCTAGCATGAACCAGACAGTGTAATAAATAGCTAAATGTAATAATTTGAAAACTAAAACGCATAATAAAATGTTAAAAACTGTACAATCCTACCAGAATAAAGACTAAACGGTACCTTTCTAAACGAAAAATACCCCTGTGCAGCGACTGGGACCAGTTGCAAGACTTTTGTAATAAACATAAATATGCATCACTGATTAACACTAACTCTAGATAAGATTCATAGCTCGGTTCCCCTGTTATTATTCACCATTACATCCCGTTTTTATTGAATCAAGCTCCTAAAAATAGAATTTACTGAATATCTGTTAGTGGAGTAGTTCTCGCACCCTGAAATCGCCTCATACATCATAGCCCGCACCCTGTGACCGCTTCGAACTATTCGGATTACGTTTTTAACATTCTTTACGACCATTTACTCTGACCTACTATACATACTACCATTTGCATATGAATGCAAGACCTTATAATTAAGAGTTCGAAATCGTCATGGAGTTTATAGGCTAACCAAAAATGCTATTTGTACATGAAATCAATTTTTTTTAAAAGATCCCGTGTGTTTTCTAACGATAGTTAGTTTTTTGGTACTGTGTGCAGTGGCGTTGTATTGATTCAGACTTTCAGAGCAGTTCTTTGAGTTACAAGCATGGACAAAAAGGACCATGGTAAGCTTTTATTTTTATGTTACCGAAGTCGATACCAAGATTGAACTTTTTTCCGAAAATCTGTGATGAGCTAATAAAGGAAACAAGACAAATATTTCAAAAAATGTTCCTTCTACTTTTCAGACATGGTGGACCGAAGACCGGCTTCCAAGAAGCCACCTACCATGAAGGGTCCCAGAAAAATAACCGCGATGGATGATAGAAATGTACCTGTGAGAAGGGCACCCAGGACGTTAGTCATCACGTTGGACAGCAAGATAGAGGAGCACATGGAGATCCATGCTCGTCGACTGCACAGGTCCCTAGCTTTGGGCAAGGACAAGGAAATTGCATTTGACATTATCACCAACCAGATTCACGACATTGGAAAATGGGAAGAGCTCTATGACCTCGAGAATCAAATCCTTCTTCGGAAACACATAATAGGTAAATCAAAGTTAGTTTGTAAACGAACAAGACATATGACTAATGCATTTTAAACTCTTTATTTTGTTACAGCATGGAAAGCAGCCTTGACGATGAAGCGTAGGCGGCTGAAGGGAACTTCGACAGACATTCCGCTCACAGCCACTTCCCTGCGGTCGCATCCGATTTCAAAATGTGAACGGTTGAGTCGTCGCTGTAAACTGTGCTGCTGTGCAAAACATCGGCAGACAATGGACGCGGACTGCACAAAGCCAGACAGCATTGAACGATTTCTCGAATTGTCTGAAGCCATCGAAGTTGGTCCGACCATAACCTCTGCAGCTCTTAAGGCTTCTGTCCGACGGCAGAAGATCTTTGACATTTCCGCGCCTGGCTACTTCGCTGCTGTGCCCAATTAACTACTCGTCGTCATCGCCATTCACCGCAACGCCGACTAATTTCCGTCAATAGCCAATAGCTTTATCCTACCTCACTTGCTTTTATCAGCGTCAGAATGGAAATAAATTCACCGTACAATCATATAAATATAATTTGTCAGTATTTTTTGTTTTCATGAATGTTTTCCGATAGTACAGTCAACAGTGCCGAAGTAACCGAGCACCGCGGTTTGACATGTGTATCTAATTTTGTACTCAGACCCCTGCCAGTTAAATGTAGAATTTATACTACCATGTCGACTATTAGTCATGCATAATTTCGTATCTCCCTATTCACGATAAAAGTATATAGCACAAGGTGGTAAATAATTTTCCATAGCCATGCTGGACATTTACTACTTTGTCTTGAATATAAAGCGAGCGTCAGCAGTGGTTTTAGCCGCGATGAAAGTTCACACTCCCTATAATGATTTGTGTTATGTACTTACAAATATCTATACAACTTCTTGCACAAATTATATCCTATTGTATCTCAAATATTGTTGCTTATTCAAAGAATTTTAAGTTCATGTTATCTACTCGTATGTGCTATGACTCAAATTATGAATCATATTGCTGTCTTGCATATCAGAGCAGTCAGAGTTTTAATGAAAGGTCTTGACCAACCGTTTTACTATTGCTACAACAGTATTTACAGTACTGTCGTAATCAAGAGGATTTTCATTGCTGTACATCCAGTTGATACTGACTTCTTTCTTTGTTGATGAGTCCTAAGCATTGAATATAAATACAATGTTTTGGTTGATTAAAGTGTGTGAATTCCTTTTTTTGAGTTGAGAATGGCAGGAGTATGCTAGAATTTACGAGAAGTTAACGAATTCAAAGCTAGCATTCTGAGGTGTACACAACAAATGTATTTTATGTCTAGTGAAGACGATAAATAGATCCAACTACATCAAAGTGGTGAAGTTGGACAATTTAAAAATATTCCATGGGTTCACAGTTATTGGCCTATAGCTCGAGAAACGTTGTATGCGGCTAATTTTGTTGTCATATTCTTGTTCACCGTTAAATTGTGAACTGCGGTTCGATTGGTGTATCACTCTCATTTATTATTTTGTGAGATTTTATTGTAGGTAATTGCTGCAGCCAATTCTTGTGTTGACGGGGCAGAATAATTACTTACTGTCAATAGATAACACGAAGTTTACATTACAAATAGGAACACAATACATTAATAATATATTCAAGACACATGAGAAGAATCCTCCGTTTTATTCTTCAAATGTTTTAATATTCTACAACTTAACTTAACTTCTACAACTTAGTCTTTTAATTCATATTTTAAGGTTTTATTGAATTCTTGAACATTTTGAATCTTATGCACAGCATTTTTTCAACCTGTCTAATTCATATTTCCGTTTCATTGTTTTATGAATCTGGGCCTAACATTTTATTTTCTAGGAGTCCCAGGAAACTTACATTTCAATTAATGTCCATTCCTCCGTCCGACAAAACAAAATCCAGTTCAAGGACTGCCACTCGACGTTTTGAAACCTTTGGACTTTGGCTCAACAAGTGAAATTGGAATCAACGTTATTAGAGAATTTCCAAATTCTCCAACGGTTTCCTCACAATTTCCAAAATCTTAAATCAGGAAAGACGAAGGGATGAGACAAATTACAATATTGGACAAATTGGACAAATTGGACAATTGGACAAATTGTTGGACAAATTACAATAAAGTTTGTTTTTCTTGCAATAATTTCTAAACAAAAACTTCTTAAATAACTTCTCACCGCCTCATTATCACGAACTGTCATTTCCAAATTAGTGCATTCTCTTCGTATGTCGATTAGCTAACTTTTACTAAAGCAACTTTTAACTATTTTTTCACTTGTTTTGACTGCAGATTAGGAAAGAGTGAGAGAAATCAGACTTTTTTTCCTTCATTTCTGCTTTCCGCAGTGTCGAAGCCTTTTCCAGGGAATTGAAGGAGGAATCTTTTCATAAGTATTGTGTAGGTGTAGATTTCTGGTACGGAAAATACAGAGAATAATAAGCTTCGGGTGTTGGGTCTATTATTCACACTCGGATTTTGTACCTTTGTTTGACTTAGCGTGATTAACTGGGATTTAGTGGGATTTAGTGGAATTTACTATCTAAATTACAACTTGCGGCAAAAGAAATGATTGAGTAGTGTCAACCACACTGTGATGGGATTTGCACGGTGTAAAGTCTCCTTTACGTAAATCATTAATGTAATATTACTCTTTTCAGCGACAAGGTTTCCTGTCCAGTTAGCCGACGGGCCTACACACTCAACGTGTTCTGTTTGGACTAAATTCTGGGGTTTCTGAGAAGCAGCGTCGGTCTTATTAGCCGCGGCGGCCGAGAATCGGTAGTTGTCGACACTAAAGTAAGTAAACGATAGTATATAGCATTTGGATTGTATTGCAGTTAAAAGAGAATAGAACTAGGCATTGGATAAATGTGGTTATCGGGAGAGTTTGTTTTCAAACGTACTTGTATGAATTTATTTCAATCTATACAAAACCTAAACCATAATTGACAATTGATATTAGAGAGAATTACGCAGAACTGACTCAAAGGCAGAGGGATACACTTCAGGACTCGGACACGGAGATAGACCGATGTGAAGATTTAGGAAGGTAAGTCATCATTTACATTGAATGATCAGATTGTGTAATTAGTCAAATTCAGATACAATGGAAATTGACAATGGTCATTGCATTTAGAAGTATGAATATTTATTTTGTGTTACTTTCCAGACGAACGGCGGAAATGACGAGGGCTTTGGAAGTGGCCAATTTTAAGCTAAGCATGTACACAGATATGTTCGGCCAAGAATCCAGAGACCGAATAGAAGAGCTGATTGCGAATGCCCAAAACAATTAAGAAATCACCGGTGACTGACAAGTGATAAACGCCATGGGTTGGCAACCCGACTCCCAGATTTTAATTCAAAGATGTGCAATTCAATAAGATTTTAGCCTCCGCCTGCTTTTGACATATAGGCATCTACAATTAACGTATTTAAGTAGCAGTAAGGTTTCGAACTTTGTATCTATGAATTACACAACATTATTTTTAACGTCCATAGCATGCGGTTACTTTTACTTCGTTAGTGGAAGAGAGATGTTTTCCGTGTGACGAATGTTTCGATACTTGACTAAGGATGTATTTGTTAATGCAAAGGCATAATGTGTAGAATTATCCAACTGTAATCTTAATCGTTTCAATTTTAATGCGCAATGATGACATATGATAAATTAGATAACCTTTTCAGATGACAAACAATTAAAATCATAAATACGAATTGACCTTTAATGTGATTCTAAAATTCGGAGCTCAACTTACAAAGTGCTCAATAAAAACCAAAGACCGTACAAGCAAGCTCAGAAACCCCGTGTGTATGACATCACTTCCTTATCACAAACTTATACAAAACAAGCAGTACCCTTTTTGTTATAACACTTGGCATTCATTAGCAGAATTAGTAGCAAATAATTGTAACTTGAAGAGACAATATTAGTCGGCAATTCATTTGTAAGCAGAAAGTAAGTTAAAAGTGCATTGAAATAGTCGATAAGCCTCTAGTCTGAATTAGGAAGCCAAGACTGGACATTCAACTTTCAACCATCCGTCAAAATATTACGGTTTTAGTTTCGAAGTCAGTTTACACAGGATTATGGAATTATTTCTGACTTTTAAAGATGACCTTCCATTCAGATGAATTGGGCAGAT